>JAPYZK010001413.1:0-17798 GCA_030522785.1 Platygaster equestris | reverse complement strand
AAAAAAAAAAAAAAAAAAAAAAAAAAAAAAAAAAAAAAAAAAAAAAAAAAAAAAAAAAAAAAAAAAAAAAAAAAAAAAAAAAAAAAAAAAAAAAGAACGAATAGCCCCTCGAGACGTGATTAAAAAAAATCGTGGGTGAACACTAACGCTAGAAACCGTGGTGCAGGTATTGGTTGCCGATGATATGGGCAAAGAAACAATGACCCCCGTTGGGGCAACGGAACCCGTCGCCGCCGACACGTTCAGCGACATCGTTATGGGTTGCGATAAACCAGGAAATGATACCTAATGTACACAAACACAATTAGTAGTGCAATGCATCGAGCTCATGACCTCGTGTCAATTACTCGTTTTCTTAATTCACGAATTCCGCGACACACAGAACAATTGCATGTTTACGTTATTATCAACGGATTACAGAAAAAGTAGCAGAAAACGGGATTACAGTTTTTCGAGGTTTTTTGAAAAAGACTTAACAATCAACAAAGTTCGCAAGATTCGCAAAATTGTAAATTTCAAACACTCGTCATTTTTCTTAGTTTACAAATTTCCCAGTTTTTGACATATTTAATTTAACCTGTGAAATATTCTGTTATATTCAATCTCTTTCAAAGATAAATCCAATAGAGAATCAGTATAGTAACACAGTGTTCTCCTAACAAAATTTTTTCGATCACACTCATTTTTTTTGCAAGTTTTGTCTTTGAAAAACTGTAATAGAGATATCATTGGTTTTGCACAACATTGGGGTTTTATGAGACTTGCAAAAAATTAGTCACGGCTATGATAAACAACGACGAGTCGTTAGTGAAATTTTTAGTACTCTGAAATGAGAGCGGTGACACTTGACACGTTCATGCATTTTAGTGCGACTTGTCATGGCGATGAATCTGACATTTGTGATGAAGCTTGCGCCAAGCTCATGTGTTTTATCAATAGCGATTTATTGTTATTCACTCAACCTGTACGTTCTGTAGGCCGTTTATAGAATTTGGCAGATTGGCGAGGTTGATGCCTTGAAGGTTGACGTTCGTTGGAGGGGGACTCGTTATTTGTCCGGAAGACCGATTCGCTTGGTTGGAAGAAGCGGTGAGACGTTCTAACAAAGACGACGCTGAACTTATTCCTGGCACTGGATTGTCGGCAGATGGGGTTCCTTAAAAACAAGCATTTCCTTCAAACACGACAATTAAAAACAACGGAAATTGGAATCATCACCCAGAAAGGCCGGCTCAAATAAAGTTGGCGTTCAAGGAAAAATTCGTATTTGCTCCCTCTTTTGGGAAGTTCAAAATTGTTCAACATTAAAATATGATCCATTTTGAATTACGGAATTCGAATTCTTTTCTGATACAAATTTTGGAACTTATAAAATGTTCAAAACTGCATTCCCAAATGACTCAATTCCCAAATAAAGTTCCACAATCTTTAGATTTCAGACATTTAAATGAAGAAACACATTTTTTTTACAAAAAACTTCCCATTATAATCTATTATACCAGCCAAAATCGCTGATAATCCTGGCATTGACAATCCAAGGGTCGAGGAAGAATCTTGAACTCTCGCGAGTCTCACAGCCGTTGCTTTAACAGGTTGTTGTTTACCAGCTGATTGATTTGTAAGCGCTGGGCCAAAACTAAGCCGAACCTGGAAAATTAAAACAAAAAAATGTCAGAAACAAACCTCTTCCCAAGGAAAAAAACTGCAAAATTTAAGCACAACCAACAATTTAAAGTTGTATTCTGTTATAAATTAGTAAAACTCCTCTTTGCAGTAAAAAAAAACTGACCTGTCCAGTCGAGCTGGGAACTGCAATAACGTTTCCATGACTCAAAACTCTTTGTGGAACAGATGTGTTCAGCGATATCCTACGAGGCTGAGGTTTTTGCTGCTGGGTAATATTGGCAGGCGAGCTGTTCAACAAACTAAGTATCGCGGCATTGTTTGCTTTGTTTGGTTGAGCCGTCGAATTGAGCGCCGCCGCCGCTGCATTTGCTACAAACGTCAGAACAGAAATCACAAATTTATTCCTAAACAAACATTTACTCAACATTAAAAGTCAGGGCTTCGAACAGAAACTAAAACCATCCTTTCACAATCGGGATCGTTCTCTTTACACCCAAAAATAATGGAAAAAACGCCCAACTTTTTTGAATCTCTTAATAGACTGCAACATAAAATGTGGATAATTCGCATCTGACATACAGGGGGCCCTGTATCTAACAGAATTTTTTGCCCAAAATCTTTCTTTTAGACACAAGTGTCTGTTAGACAGAGGCAACCCTTATAATGAAGCGTGACGTCAAGCTGAATAGACAGGTAAAAAGATGCTGCTCTTCGCCGAGATAATTTTCCCGGATTTTGATCCTTATTTACATAATTTCGAAAACATAATTTTTAGCAATTTGAAATTCGAATGTAAATTCATGTAGAGGCAGTATTGGGGATTGTTGTTTTTTCGAAGGCATTGAGTGACGCAGCATTTTTCCGGAGACGAAACTGTTATGATTTATTGCTTTTCTACCAGCTTGACATTTCTGTTGGACCCGAAGAGATTCTGTTCAAAACATGTCTGTTAGATACCGAGCCCCCTATATACTTAATGTCATATTCTATTTTTTCAAAAAATTCCTGATCAATTTACCTGCAGCCTGTTGCTCGAATTGTTCGGCAGAGTTCATCAACGACGTGACCAAGTCGTTTATTTGCGGATTTGTACAATGTTTTTTGAAAGTCGATTCATTGGACAGTTGATTGTTCGGATCAGGAACGTTATTTTGTACACCAGCTTGCAACTGAGCTTGCTAAAATATGACAAATAAAATAGTTGTTCAATATTTTGACATTCAGTATCAGTAAAATGATGAATCATGCCAATTAGATGAATGCGAATAGAATTTTTCTACTGGTGAGGACATGTGGATAAATCGACTCACTAAAATGGGAACATTGGTCGCGGCAATATTGTTTGCTGCCACTGCAGGTTTTGGTTGGAAGACGAGTATGCCAGGCCCGTTGTACGCGTTTGTTGCATCGGCCACCGCGATTGTGGAAGCATCCAGTTGTGGCACCACTGTGGTCGCACTCGGGGTCCCGTTGGGCAAAGGCGGGCCCGAATTCACAAGCGGCACCTCAGCCTGGCCCAGGCTCGTAGATATGTTCGCGGAATCTAAACACGCCAAATTCACTTGCGCTGCCGTCGAATTTCTGGCTTGCACTGTCGCGTTCATGCTTTGTGTCCGCGAAATAATCTGCAATTCACATTCATTTCTTTGTTACGCTTTTTTCATTTTCCAAGGTTTTCAATAACACGATTTATCTACTGGAGCGCAAACATAAAAATCCGCAGATGAAAAATTCACAGTTTTTCGAAAGACTTGTCAACTTACCCGATTCTCAAAACTTGTGTGAACTTATTTTAAAAATACTCAAAAACGGTGAATAATTGTGTTTTTTTTTCGTATAATTGTCATTGGGTCGAAAGAAGTGAAACGGGCCACCTGAAAACTTTTTTCCTTGAATTTCTTTGGAAAGTAGGTTTTTCGGTAGACCTATAGGTACCTTTCAAGCATCTAAAATTTGGTTGCACAATTCAACTTATTTCGGAAGTAATTGCACGTTGAACATAAGTATATCGAATTTTTCATTTTTCAATATTTAGTCAACTAATTAAGATCAATTCAAGTTTTTTTACATCAAATCAACGGTAAAGCTCTACATTTTCATAAAAAATATCTGCGGTTGCCGTGAAAAATGATTTTGTTGAAGTTATAAACAATTGTTTGTTTCTATCGCGAATTAAACGATGTTCTCAATGAATCCTTAAATTGAATCGTTAATTTCACATAAAAAACTTCAATTTATTTCAATTAGTAAACGAAATATGGAGAAATGAAAAATTCGATATATCAATTATCAACGTGCAATTACTTCCGGAATAAGTTGAATTTAGCCACAAAACTTTAGGTGCTTAAAAGGTCTACCAAAAAACCTACTTCCCAAAGAAATTCAAGAAAAAGAGTTTTCAGGTGGCCCGTTTCACTTATTTCGATCCGATTTCTAGATTTTTTCACAATTTTCTAGAATGTTGATGTAAATGTACATCATCAATTTGAAAATACCATAAAAAAATGGAAAAATACCTGTTGCACGTGTTGTGACTGTGCTTGTTGCAATTGCTGAGCCAGCTGCGCTTGTTGAGCCTACAGTTTATAATTTCAATACATTTGAAAATCACCATTGTCCACAAACATGTAGTCTGATGTTCCAATTCTTGAATTCATATGAAAAAATTGAAACTCAGAAAAACTCACTTTCAAACTAGAATATTCCAGAATTTGAATATCTTAACACTGCAATAAACGAACAAAAAAGGTTATGAAGAATCTACAAAAAATTAAAATATCTCTGCAAGTCTACATTTGAAAGTTTTCAAAGTGGAAACTTCAAATTCAATATTTTGGATTTCAGCGAATGAAGAAAGAACAGATGGGACCATCATTTGTATTATTCCAACAAATCAATCAACACCGAAAAAAATATTAGAAACAATCGAAAAAACGCGGGCTAAAAATCAGGTAATAGTAAACTCTCAAAATCACACAAAATTCTTGAAAACTTGATTTAGAAAGCCGTAAAAATGTGAAACTCCTCTATGATTTGTGATTTTTCCTACTTATAAAAAAAGAGTAACATTACTCACTTGTTGATGCGCTCTTTGCATTCCTGGGGTACACGTGACACGAGGCGCTTGTCCTGGAATCACATGCTTTATCCTTACATTCTTTCGCCCCTCCTCCGTAAAAATTTCCGTAAACTGTTGAATATAGTGATTGGCTTGAGCCCTCGTTCCCAAAACGAACCTACAGCGTTAAAAAAAACTGAATTTATGTTTTTTTTTTACCGTCCTAACATAACATGATTACATTTGAAGAATACAACTGACACTATAATAGATACGTTCCTCCACTGTATACAGGGTGTTACAAAATCACCGCAAATACCGAAAACCATATATTTCTTGTACAATTACAAGACGATTTTTCCTTTGTCATTTTTTGAAATTCGCAAAATTGACGTAGTTATTAGCAATTAAAGGTAACCAATCAACGCTTGGCGAAAAAAAACGAGTCCAAGTCAGTAGTGAGAAAAAAGTCGTAAGCGCCGTAAGTTGTGGAAGTCGATTGCTGATTGGCTATCTTCACTTGCCAATAACTCTGTCAATTTTGCGAATTTCAAAAAATGGCAAAGGAAAAATCGCCTTGTAATTGTACAAGGAATATACGGTTTTCGGTATTTGCGGTGATTTTGTAACACCCTGTACATCATTATATCATATAATTGTAAACCAGTCGTCCAAATGCACATTAACTTACCTACAAGCCGACCCATTTTTCTCGCCTTCTCTATGGTCCCGGTCAACGTAAAGTTCGCCTAAATATTCCGAATTTGAAGGCCTTTGCAGAATAGAGAGCTTTACATGGTACACCTGACCTTGGCCCCTTTCGGTTTCGAGAATATATTCTTCTATGAGTTGCGGTAAACAGTCTCTCGTTTCTCGTGGTCGCTCGTAAGCTTTCGCGTATCTAACAATCAAAATCACAAGTTTCAAAAGCATGAAAAATTCACTTATTAATAGTAACTTAATTTTACAAGCTTCTGAATTATTACCTCGAGTTTATTACCTCCAACTTAAAAAATTACAACCTTTTTCATCAACTACCCCTCCTCTTTTTCCTCGTTTTCGCAGAGTTTTATCAAAATGCATTTTCAATGTATAATTCAACGATTCAACTCGTCCAACAGTTCTAGAGTAATGCGAAATGGAGCACAGGGAAATTTTAGAAACGAGAAATGGTAACAATGAAAATTCTCACGAATGAACAATGCAATTCGTTTTCTGGGTAAGAAGTTCCATTTCTACAATGGCATGAAAATTTTAATAACGTAATTATACATATAAAACGAAAATATATGATAGTTGGGCTCAGAACAAAAAATATAGAATGTTGGCAGTAGGCGATGCAATGATCGAACTCATGAAATCGAATAAATCTCCACACACCGCAAGAACTGGTAATACAAAAAATTCTTCATTTCGTCTTTGTTGTTTGTCAAAAACAAAATATTTGAGAAAAAACAAAAAATATTTATTCCTCCTAAAATTCAGTTTGCCTACATCTCTATCATGTAGGTTAGAGTTAACAGAATTAGCTTACGTTTTTTATGTACATTAAACAATGTTTCATGACAAAAAATCAACAAAAAACTGAAAAATCTTGAAACACTCCACGTGTTTAAATACGAATATTTCTTCTCTACTGGCCATTATGTAGAACGAGGGATGATGTACCTTAAGACATCGATGGGCGAGTTTGGCGGAAGAAGAGGCGGGTTCACGATCGAAGGCGGCGGACACGCAGTGCTAACCTGAATTCTCCGCTTACTCTTCAACCTTTGCATCAAGTCTGAAATCGTCAGTCCCTCTGGCTGCATGAGTTGCTCCAGTTTTCTCTTGCGATTCACAGAAACCTACAAACGAATAGTATGCATGAATTAGCAGTTTTCGAAATTTGAAAATTTCGAGAGCATTGATTCAAATTCATAAGTTGAAACATACGAGAAATACGTGATTTTTGGAATGTGAAAGTTATAATTTCAGAAATAACGATTTCAAGGATTTTAATATATAGTGTCGAATTCAGATATTAACGACTTGAAAAACAAGAAAACTCTCAAAGTGAAATTCGAAGTTGAGAAATTGAAAATTCGAATGTATCAAATGAAAATGTTGGCCCAAATGCTTAAAAATGTGCAACTTAACATTAGCAAATCTGAAATCTTCAAACTCAACAATTTGGATGAAAGTGTGCAAGTTTTATTCATATAAGAAATTTTGGCAATATGTATAACAATTCAAACATGATTTTTGAAATGTGTAACTCAAAAATCTGCACCACTAGTGCATTTTGGAAATTCAGATACAAATTTTCAATCAAATTGAATAATTAAAATAATCTTATTAAAAAATCTAAAATTATAGATTATTAATACAGATCAATAATTTACACATTTTCTAACTTATGATCAGATTTTAAAAACTCATATTAATGGAAGAATTAGGGATTAAAGTTTTAAAATTCAGGAATCTTGTACTACAAAAACACGAACTGATAATTTAAGATTCGAATTTTCAAGTTGTCAAATTTAGAAACATGAATCCTTGAATTAGCAAGTTCACAATCATAGTTTCGGAGTACAAAAATTTTTACTATGTATAATATTTGAGAATTAAAAAATGTGAAATTGAAACCCTGACGTAATGCTGGGGTTTCAATTGGGAGGACTTATCCTGGGCTTCAATGATATATATCGAAAACAAAACTTGAATAAAAAAGTTGAACAAGTTTTAGTAACTATCCTCATTCTAAGGAACTTTCAAAATTGTTGAAGATTTCGACAATCTACTGAAATATTTTGAAAACCATTGCCAAATGTTTCAACGTTGAGAATTTTATAATTATCAGATTACACGTTAGCTTGATGACATAAAACAAACTCAAATCACCTGAGAAAATTTCCTGGCTTGCCGAGTCAATTGGTGGTCAGCAAGCAAAGTTTTCGACTGACGAATCCTCATTGTTGCTAAACAAGGAACAGGATTTGGGTCCAAACAAAGCGGGCCCTGGGTCGCCTCAAGTAAACGTGATTCCAAAAGCAGCCTTTCCTCGTGGGTCCACTCTCCGTCGCTTGTCAAAGTCGCGACGTCCGAAAGAATACTCTGACAACAACAAAAATTATGTTACTGTAATCTTCACTTTTTTATCTTTTTCCAATTGCCAAGGGACGATTCACTTCCCCGATAAATGGCAGTCATGGGAGTCGACTCCCACATGACTCCCGATTTGGGAGTCATGATTCCCACCGATGTCAAACTTTAAACATGTCAAAACTCAATTATCTGTAATCTTTGAAATTCTCGAAAACTTCAAAGTTCTTGGACATTTTCGAAAACTTCGGAATTCCAACGTCTTTGAAACTCGCAACATTTCCGAAAATTTTTCAACTTCAGTACTTCATAATCCCTTCGAAATTCACAATTCCATAAAATTCCGGAGTTTCCAAAGCTTTGAAAGTTCCAAAATTTTGAAAATTTCAAAACTTTACAACTTCGAAACTTCAAAGTCCTGAAATGTCGGAAATTTTGGAGTTTCTTTGCTTTAAAACTTCAAAATACTTGAAAGTATGCGGAATTCCCAGAACTTCAGAAATGTCGGAACTTGACAATTTTTTATCTTCACAATTCTTGCAAACTTCCAAGTTCTTGGAAATTCTCAAAACTTGAAAATTTCGACATTTAAAAAACTCAAATTTCGAAAATTTCGACATTTAAAAAACTCAAATTTCGAAAATTCTAGGTTTTATAACTTCAAAATATTTGAGCACTTCAAAAGTTGCGACATTTCCAGAACTATAAAAATTTCAAAACCCGATAATTTTCGTTCTTAAAAATTGTAAAAATTTGAAAGTTTTTGAATACTCTCGAAAAATTAAAAATCCCAACATTCTAGAAACTTGCAAAATTTCCGAAACTTCCAAAATTTCAGAACTCCATGATTTTTCGAAAATCCTAAATTCCAAAGCTTTATAAGTTCCAAAACTTCATTATTTTGAAATTTCAAAGTTCTACAATTTCAAACATTCCAAATTTTATAGACTTAAAAACTTCAAAATACGTACAGATTTTTAAAATTGAAAAATTTCCAGACCGTACTTTAAAAACTTGCATTTTTACATTCAAAAATGTCAAAACTCAATAATTTCCAATCTTGAAAATTCTAAAACTTCTATATTCCAATAATATTTTCAGGACTCTTAATATTTCCGGAACGTCAAAATGTCGATTTATTGTTCACAACAACACTCAATTGAGGAAGCCCGCGTAAAATCTTTGCCTCAGGCCCCGCGAAACCTAAGGACGGACCTGTCCGCGACTCCTATAATTATGGGAATCAATGGGAGTCACGGGAATAATGACTTCCAGTTTGATTCCCAAGTTGACTCCAAGAGTGAATCGCCCCGCGTCAATAATTGCTCAATGAAAAAATGTATTTACCTGCATGGTTGGTTTGAGGAGAACATGGTGAATGTCAGGTTTATTTTGTACAGTGGCCTTACGGTAATCTCGAACTTCGGCAATGATACAACCTTCGTAAAAAAGATGAGAATAATCGTGCTCCAACTGTTCCCCCAGTTTTGCCGGCAAATGTCCATTATCAATGCACGACAACAAATCGCCTTGTTCATAGCCCATAAGTTGTGTTTCCGTCAGCAGAGCATTTTTATCGTATTGATTTCCTTTGTGACTGCGTAAAAAAATGTTCAAACACAAGACGAAAAATGAAAGAATACCTAACTGAAATAATAACTTTCTAAAAATGTGCGATTTTGAATCTTAAATATTCTCAATGTTGAAAAAGGATGAATAATTTCCGAAAATTCTAAAAAAAACTCGAAAATCTTTTTCGACTTGGAAGAATTTCCCGAAATTCAAAGAAATGTTTAAAAATTACTTTGACACACTGTAAAAGAAAAAAAGATGCCTCAAACATGGACAATAATACAAATTTCAAAATTATTTCAGTTAAAACATAGATGAGAATATTTTCTCCATCCTTTCTCTTGATGATGCATTTTTGGAAATTACCTATTTCTTATGCCCAATGAGTATCCTTTGTTACCAGCGTACAAATTAACAATCAGGGTGTGCAAACTTTCCCTTTGGACGAGGCGGCCGAGAAGATCGCATTCGTTTTCGAGGTTGTTCTAGATATTCAAAAAATGTGATGAGAACAAGTTTAAAGACGTTTCTCAATGTTGTTCCGAATGAAAGACAACTACCAAGATTGAGTCTGGAGTGGCATGTGGAACTTTCGAAAGCTCCTCAAAGTAGAGTTTGGTGAGCTTGAAATGTATGCTCTGCCTGGAAGGGTTCTGCTCTTTTTTCTGTGATATTGACGTTTTGTCAGATATCGAGTCTTGGAAACTTGGCTCAAGATGATCTTTCCAATGTTTCGTTACTTGCTCGACCATATCCTTCAATATCAAAAACACAATAATCAATAAGAAGTATGTAATTTATATTTTTTTCAAGACAAATAAAGGAACCTCTAGAGAAGTGTGCAGTTTTATTGACGTTTTTGATTGCATCATGAAAACATAAGTCAATTGAATGCATTCAAGTTTCACAGTTTGTGATTAAATACATCGGTTCGAAAAATGTATATACTGCTTAGGGTTGCCACCTCTCCGGTTTTGACCCGAAGACTTCGGCTTTCGGGATATAATTGTGGGGCTCAGGGTTTGAGCGAAAAATTAATACTTTTCAATAAAATATAAGTATCGGAATTTTTAAAAACTATGAATTTTTTAAAAGTAAGTTGAAGGTATTACGAGTTTTTCAGAATTTTAAGCCTACTCACAATTTTTCAATCTATCCACATTTTTCGACTTCTTGGAATTTTTAATGTACTGAAAATTTTGGCTTTCTCGAATTCTTACGAATTTCCAGAGTAATAGAACTTCCGAACATTTTTGAAATTTTCACAATCTTCAAAAATCTTGGAATTCACGAAATTTTTGGACTACTCAAAATTTCCGAATCTTACAGGATTTTGCATACTTTGGCAATTTTCAAAATTTTCAAAGTTCCAAGATCATCGAAATCCAAGAATTTGTCAGAATCAGCATTACTTGTAATTTTGAAACTCTGTTGCTGATTGACATTTTTCAAAATTATAAATATTCTTGGATTGTGAAAATGATCAAATTTTTTTGAAATTTGCAACATTTTGTGAAGTATTTGAATTCTTCAGAATTTTTCCAGTACTCAAAATTTTAATATTTTTTGAAATATTCAAAATTTCATAAAATTTTAGTTTTTTTTGTTTTGTAAATATACAGATTTTGCCAATTTTCAGAATTCCATGAACTTTAAAACTGAAAATTTTCCCGATTTGAAAGTTTCGGAAATTTTGTGTATTTTTAAAGTTTTCAACGTATATTACAAAAATTTCACAAATTCCAATAGTTTTTTAATTTCCGAAAATTCTATATATATGATTATTTAAAACATTTTGTAAATTTCACGAACATTGACAGTATAAAAGTATTTGACAATTTTTAAAAGTTATATAATTTCAAATCTTCATTTATAAATTTATAAATAAGTTGAAATTTTGGTAACTGTAAAACTTTCCACAGTTTTGACAAACTTGATTAGTTGACTGAAGAACGTGATTTTGGAAATTAAAAAAATTTCGGAAGATTCGGAAATATCGAGCAGTTTCAAGTTTCAACGCAAATAAAATTTCAAAATTTCAGAAAATTGTGAAAATTTCAGGACTTAAAAAAAGTGTTCTAATTCTGAAAGTTTTCCAAATGTTATATTTTTGGAATTTTTCAAAAATTTAAATTCCCAAAAACTTAGAGAATCCAGAAAAATTCGAAAAATTTGATAATTTGAATTTTGTTCACAATACTGAAAACCTAAAAATGCCAGAAATGCTTGAAATATCCCCCCCCCCCCCCCCCTAATCGATAATAAGTCCTTCGGGTGAGCAACGTCCATGAGGTGGCAACCCTAATACTGCTACCAAGTTCTTTATTCTCCAAATCATTACATAATATGAAATAAATAAATAAATATATTTAATATGAAATGTTTATTAATGTTATTATTATGTTAAATTATGTTAATTACATTTAATAATGAAATGTTTAATATGAAATAAATAAATAAATAAATAATTTAATTGAAACATTGCAAATTTCAAAGAATGAAAATTTTCTAATTACCTGAGCCTGTAAACAAGCATCTTTCAACTTGGAGCAGGAACCACTCATTGTGTATGTTTACAATTAACAACATTCAAGGACATACCTCAAGGAAAAAATTTGTTATGATCTGAAATCACAATAAAAATTCATCAATTAGTTTAACAACAGAATAAAATCCCATCAAAATATTTTGACAATTTAGAAACTTGGAATAGTAAGGTGAGAAAATAAGATATTTTTTTCATAACAGAGACACTTATTGCTATTTAATTTTTATTTGAAATGAGTGACTACAAAAGATTGGAAATTTGGAAGAAAGCTTCAAAAAATTCACAGAGGGAAAAATGGATTTTTCATAATTTTTAAACACACTAATTTATGAAATAGAAAAATGTGCGATGATTCAAAATTTTGAAATGCAAAAACTTGAGAACTAAAACTTATTCATATAATGTCGTAATTGATCATGACTTTGAAATCTTGATATCTAAATTCAAGTAGTATCAAGTTTGACACTTCAAATTGAAAATGAAATTTCGTCAATTTTGCGAATTCCAAGGAAAAACCAATCGAAAATTTCCGAAAAAATTAAGATTCCAATTCGTAAATTCAAAATTTTCTAATTTTAAAATAATTTATTCTAAAAACAATGGAAATTATTATAAGAAAAAAAAAAACTTATATAACTGAAGTCCAAATTATCAAATATGAAAGAAAATCTCGAAAATGTTGAAATTTCGTCGATTTCGAAAATTCAAATGAAAAATAAATCTAATATTCAAAAAACTTAAATCCACAAAATTCCAAATTCACTTCGTAAATTCAAAAATTGTCACTTTCAAACTTTGAAGTATAGAAATAAGATTAAAAATCCATTGATCTAAAGGTTTCATTTTCAAAATTCAAAAATACAGAATTCTGATGACAAATTTCACGCTCGAAAATTGAAAAAAAAAAAAAAAAAAAAAAAATTTTGTTACATTCTTTAAATTTTCAATGTTCAATCATCAGAAGATTAGCTAATAAGAAAAAAATTAAGGAACATTTCCAGACTCTTCTAAAGATCTGAAAAAATATCAAAAATTCACAAAATGTACAGTAAAAAATGCATACAAGTTGCATGCATTTCTAACTCTATATGTCAAGAATGTATAGGATTATTCCACAAAATTCAGGGATATGAGAAAAATAGTGAAATCAAAATTTTTCGAAGACTTAGGTACTCACAAAGATATCTCAAAGTATTTGTGAGTACTAACAAATTTTTCAAAAATCACAAACAACATTCAAATATTCATTAACACTCTCATACAAGGTTTTTGAAGATTGTGATCCTAAATTTCTTAGATTGAAAAAAAATCCAAAAAACACCTTAGAATCAGAGGGAGAAATTGAATCATCACAGAATTTAATTGATTATATCTTCTTTGAAAACACTGTACCCAATAAATTGACAACTCCAAATAGTGGCAACTCTTTAGGGGTCATTTTGACAACACAAAACATCAACAACATTGAATGACATGAAAAATGTCTATGATGAGGCCAAATTTCAATTCTTCTCATCGTTCTAACTAAAACGAAAAAAAGGAAAAATATCAATCATTCGCAAAATAAAAACGTTACGCGCTCAAATCTAAAAGTCAAGTTCGATTTGCACGTGCGGGAAAAACAAGAGTCGAGTGGGGAACAACCGAAATGTCAAAAACTCACAACAAGATGGCAAGAAATCAAAGAGGTTAGATCACTTTTTCGATTTTAAAAATAACGAGAGTGAAACTATGAGGAAACATGAAAATGTGAGCGGACGCGGGATCTTTGCTCTTCTTCGTGCATTCTGGGTTCGATTAACGTAGGGCATAATGTTGGGATTTTGAAGTTAGGGACATAACCTCGCACCGATAGACAGATCGCAGGGAAATCATCGTCGGCGTGTTGGTTACATCCAAAAATGCGTTACCTGCTAGCTGCCAAATTTACGAAACGATGACATGGTTTTCGCGAAATCATTAACGCTTTTCGTAAGTCACAAATGTCACTTCACAGCATTCCGTAACCTTTCGCACGTACTAATACACCATAATACACGAACAACAACGTAAAGCGCGTATAATGTGTAAATATGTACAGTTTGTAACACATTTCATGACATGAACCTGACACGGACGAATTTCCACCAATTTTCACCCCCTTCTTACACGTTGCCTTTCATCGCCAGTAGATGGTGCAAAAAATTTTCTTATGTAGATTTTTGTCAACATCTAATATGGCGGCGGATCAACAATTTTCCTTCATATGATTTTGTCCACATCCAACATGGCAATGGGGCTATTTCCAATTGCACAGGATTATAATAAAATAAATAACTGAATCCCTCTCATTTTCCGCGAGGATTCAAATTTGAAATCCAAAAATCTGTCCCCCTTATACAGGAATGTAGTACCAAAAATCACATATCTTTCAAAGATTCGAAAATACCCCAATAAAAAGCAAGGAATGTTTTTTTTAAATACTTTTTTAATGTGTAGTATTAATTATTTCATTACAATATTAACATGTCATCTTACCTCAACTACCATATGATAGATAGCATGATGTTCATTAATGTTATCATAATATTCGAAATCACAAAAACAATTCTATTATACCACTCTCGCTTTATTTTCAATCACCAGCAAACTAGTCAATCAACTTCTGAAAATATCTTAGCAAAAAAAAAAACTAGGGAAACCTAAAAAATTGTAATTGCATAAAACCAACTCCATTTTTTACAGCACTGATTCATTTAACACAAATAATATTCCTGATTCTAGTTTAATGCTTGATTATCAAGAGTTTCAAAGACTTGAAAGCTAAACGAGCTGATAAAAATTGCTTTTACTCGTGTTGTTTACAGATTTATATCATAGGGTGGGGAATTTTTGAATACAAAAAAAAAAAAAAAACAAGAACCATACTTTGTAGCCTTTGGCTAATTAAACCTCTGGCTTGGCTAATGGGGCATCTTTCTTTTCTTCTGTGGTAGTGTCTTTGTTTTCTTCAGGAGTCTCATCTACTTCCTTTTTGAGGGCAACCTTTAAAAGAGGAAAAATGTCTACTTGAAATATTTACTAACTTCTATCGACTAAATCAACAACAGTTTTCAACATAGTTTCGATCAATCCAAGTCTTTGGATATTTACTAAGTTCAAGAGATTGTTCAACAATCTTTGTAATTTGACCGAATAAAACATTTTTACCAGGTTACATCAATCGAATGTTTGTTTGTTTTATAAAATCAAAGAACAAAACCACACAAATTGAAAAGTTATAGTTCGAAAACATCTTTTGTACAGCAGATATTATTCATCAAATTAATTTATGACTCATTGAATCATTTTATTGTGCCAAAAACAGTAATCTTTTTGTAGTTCTTTATATTTTATGAAAATATTCACCTCTTCTTTACTGGCTTCATCAAAATTTTCAACGAGATCGGGCACTTCATCATCTTCCTCAACCGTAGCCTTGGCAACTCCGCTGCCAGCAACGGTGCTTGCCAAACGTTTCAGTTGTGTGAGGCCCTCGGGCCCAAGCTGACTGAGGATCCCTGGAAAAATACCTGGGTGATTATTCAAAAATTATGTCGTCAAAGAGGTCATCATTTTATTCCATATCGGTTATAACTTGATCAATAATAACTGGAACGATTCTTCAAAAATTCAACTACCACTCAAAGGCACTTTAAACATAGAAAAAATATAACAAAACAGAAAAACTTATTGAACAATGAAGTTCTTTTCTTGAAACTATTATTATTATTTTTTTTTCAAGTTTGAAGTAGCTTACAGTGATGAATGAATTTTTCAAGTTTTAATTCATCAGAATAAATTTTACATTTATGAAAGACATTTTAATTCTAAGTTACATATTTTTTGTTATTCTCTCAATTTGCTAAATATCTAGATTATGCACTATTGATGAAAAATTAAACGTCAAAATTATTTAATTACTTCAAATTATAATCGACTCGATGTTCCATCAATAACTGATTCAAAATGTGATTGATAATAAATTATAATTGCTCATATTCACCTGGGAGCATGTCAGTGATTTGTTTATTTTCACCGTGGCCAGTGATTGCAAAAGTGTTGGCGCCAAGACCAGCCTGAGCTTTTGGATTGTTAAAATGGATCACAGTCCCATCATCCTTGATCATGTTGACCTCTTCAATGCCAGGGATTGTATTTATCGATAGCTTTTTCAAGCAGCTTTGTAATTTTTTGTCATCGGTTGCAGTAGTGGCGTGAACTACCTAATAACATGAACGAGTTCATAACCATTAGCAAATTGGTTTTAATTTTTTGAATGTCTCGGTTGGTTTTTGGTCTAAAATATATATATGGATATAAATTAAGATTTTTTGGTTGTATTTAATACTTTGTCTACAATACTATATAATTACAAAATGCCATGATTAATCAATATCGTCTTATTGCAATTGTTGTCTCTAGTCATTTTTATACAAATTGATATATTTCTTCTTTCAAAACTTTACACTCTGTTTAAAGTTACTTAATTTATAAAAAATGTACCATATATTGTCATCAACATTTACAAGTTTGCAGATATGCATTTTGAACATTTTCATAGGTAAACATCTGGTTAAGCTAAAAATGTTAAAAAAAATGTCTTCAAGTGTCAAAATATTGGATTTTTCAAGTAGATTACAAAACTGTTGACACTTGCAAGAAAAAACCTTCGCAGCTCAAAAAAAGAGAATTCAAAGTTTCCAAGATTAAAAGTTTGTAAAAATATGTAATTAAATATTCAGGATTATAATCAAAGCGACTTTTTTTTACACAAATTGCAGAAATAATTTAAGATTAAGAAATACATGAAAAATGTATCATGTATTTTTCAATTCTAAAAATGTCGATTTTTCGAAGCAACATGTTGCTATGTGTATTCAGTGTATAGTAAACAATAATTTATCAAATAAACCATTCAATGACCCATTATAATATTCAAAAGAGATTGTATTGAATATATAATTTTGACAATAAAAATTGAATTTTCGCACTAGATCTGTGGAATATCCAATAAATTCATTATGTTGCCTTTCAACACAAAACTGTTGAAAAAAATAATCTTCATCATTATGGAAATCAGTTGTTACAAAAAACTGATGAATGCTTTATCAATACATGCAATAAGATGGTACTTATCAGTACATACACAAATAATGCATATTTTAAGTACATGTCCTGATCATTAGATACTTCAGTCTTAATTACTACATTCTTATTCCTATATTGACTGTTGAGTACGGAGTCATTTTTTTAAATTCTAATCTCGTCAAGGCCACAGCAAATTAATAGATAATGCTCCAAACATGTAGGCGCAATTACTCATCTACCATGACAATATTCCATGGACTATGACAATTTCGGGCTGGTTTTGATCAAACGTCAAAACTGCAGGGCGATAAAAATACATGCAAAAAACGTAGTTTTAGGACGAAGAGTCGCTTAGGGGAGAGCGTAAAATGCAAATTACTTGCCTTCTTCTTACGACGGGGAGTTCCCTTGCCTCCAATTCGGACCTGGGCCTGTAACTTCTTGAGTTTTTCGGGATTCATGTTTCTGTGAAATTCTAGGGTAGAAACTTAGTGAAACGTGGAAAAGGCTTCAGTGGAAGATGCGAGACTTTCGAGTCACGAATTTTATCTCCTTCGCGACCGGTAAGAAAGCACGTGCTCGTTATTTCAGTAAAGAGAAAATGGAAGCATGTCGTGCTCAGGGCTGGTACTCGAGATAGGAGAAAGTGTCCGGCGCATTAGTTGTACTTATGACTACTTTGGCGCTATGAGCGTACACTTTTGTCACTGATCTGTAATATACACTGGATAGCTGATAGGATAGGTGGGGATGACCCCAATTGAACGTCGCCATTAAATATATGTATAGATATATGATACA
>JAPYZK010001412.1:0-27315 GCA_030522785.1 Platygaster equestris | reverse complement strand
GATGACAAAAAGAGTTGCTGTAGAGAAACTCGGCAAAGAAACAAAGCTCGCCTAATTTCTGAAAACGAAACCCGTGACGTAGGACGTGCCTCGGAATTGCGGAACAAAGCTAATGCAGCGTGAGTACGTTGCATTAGTCAGTGACCAATACTGCTGTTAATGGTTGCACCGTGATAGTGTTTGTTTCGTCAACGCAAATTACCGAGTATTGTACAAGCAATTGAACGATACTTTGTTTTTAAAGCATTGCATTCCCCCGTACAAAAAATCGCGTGGATTTCAAATCGCATTTTCAGCTTCAGCGCGTTGTTTTTTGTCCTGGAAAAAAAGTCCTGGAATAAGTTCGAAGTATCGTAAAAATTGGGCCGAGGTTGGAAAAAGTTTTTGAAAATGTACTTCATTTAAATTTGAAAACTTGCAAAATTTTTCGGAAGTACAAGATTCTCGATAATTTGATGAATTTTGAAATAATCGTTTAGTAATTATGCAATTCTTTTAGGATTTATTGGGATTTATCCAACACTTTTTGAACTTCTCGGTCATTGTTTAGTCATGTACGAAATTGAACTTGAACGAATTCTGAAAGAAAACTTACACTTTTGAAAAATTGCTTGAAATGAACAAAAAATTACGTAGGATTATCAAAATTCAGCAAATATTTAAGAAACTCCTTAGAAATACCAAACAGTTCCAACAAATTATTCTGCATTTGAATTAATTTACATTAATTCTAAATTGTCTCGAAAGCGTTTGGAAGTTTAAGGAAAAAAACGTCAAATTTTTACGAATTTTAAAAATTTTTGACGTAACAAAAAAGTATGCAAATTATATAAAATAAATTAAGATTTTTTTTTGTAAATATAAGAATTGCGAAATTTCGGGATATTTTCAAACATTTGGGGAAAATTACCAAATTCTGGCGAATGAAAAAAATTCAAAAGTTTCGATGTTTGTCCGAACTTGTTGAGGTTTTTTGAAAATTTTGCGATGTAAGTAACACAATTCATGAAAAATACGAAAAAAAATTGAAAATCTCGTCAAGAGTTTAAATCAATGATCAGATTTCTTTGGAATTTTTTAGAGAGCCTACGAATCAAATAAAATAAAAAAAATATTTTCTGGAATTTTTCGAAAATGATTAAAATTGAAAAAAAAAACATAGTTATGGCTAAAATATCCTGATCAGTTTGTTCAAATTTCAAAAATTCAAGTATCGTACAATTCTGAACAATAAAGCAAAAAAATTTCCATTCTCCGAAAATGTGTTTCGGATATCCGTTTCATTCAACATTTCCATACAGTCGTTTGAACTTCGATGGCATATTACTCCAAGTGGAAATTTAAAGTAGAGTAGATTGGGAGCTTAAGTTTCGGCTTATTCAGTAGATCAGGTTTCGAAGCCGAGTCAAATCTGGGGACTCAAAGCGAGCCTGACGGATCTTATCAATGGCAACCGGTGAGCTTGCATGTTTCGCTGCGCGATCATTACGAATTTCCGATTAAGAGCAAAGTAAAGTTCTCGAACATCTGTGATGTAGAGTTTAGAGAAGCTTCAGAAACAAGGTTCCGTCCACGAACCCCCGTTTTCCGAATCGTCCTGCCGAGGGGAGGCCGAATTTTCCGTTACGATTCAAGATTCGTTATTGAAACATATAAGTTATGATCCATAATAATTATACGACGAATGATTCATTTTCCAGATTCATTCAATGAAGGTTCTTTTACACATTCTTTCTTTGGATTTTCGGGAGAATGTAATGAGTCCATAATATAGTAATTCATATTTATGAACAATCATTTTGATTTGTTGTAAACATTTTCCTGAATAAAAAATGTTTAATAAGAAATAAAATGAGCAGTTACAGACATTGATCGAATTCAACTCAGAAATTGAATTCGAAGTTTAGAGAATGAAGAATCACGTCGTCAGCTACCAAAAATACAAATTGTCTCGAAACCATTCTCTGTCTCAGTTTCCAGAAATACTCATCCCAGTTCACGACATTCCTAAATTCAACGATCAAATACAATAAAATTTGCCTCGAGTAGATAATCCGAAAATGTAATTCAGTCTCACAAATCCTATAAAGTTATCCAAATAGAATTTTACGCAACGCTGCGTTGAATAATACACAAACTTCTCTCGAGCATATTTTACGTCGTTACGTTTCATCGAGAAACTTCACTTTGTGAGAAAGATTTCGGATCAGAAACGTTTTACAAAAGGGAATATCCAACAGTTACATCTTCTGCGATCAGTTACGGCACACGATGGATACAAATTGAAATTCATACTATTGAAATATACCAAGTACAGAAGAATGTGTGAACTTTGATCGTGAACCTGCTCAGGCATTTGTCGAATAACATCGTTATTTGAGTTTTTCCTGCAGAGGAAACGCTTTATGTCGAATAATGGTCGTGAATTTCCTTGAGTCCACAAAGATTGAATCGCGAAAATATTTGCTGGGAACAACAGGTGGATTGATAAAAACCTGGTTGTTTTCGTAGCTGGATGCATTTACTGAAGTGAAATGTAGCGACTTAAAAAATGAGAGCTATCATTCCTTATTTTAGTTTGAACCGCGTCAAAAATGCTACTCATAGGTTGAATTGGGGTAACTTTTACTAATTTGGTTAGTCGTTTGGTGATCTACTATCGCATGAGTGGAATTCCACTGATCGACCGAAAAATTAGTAAGATTGCACTAAATAAATGAGTGATCCGGTGATCTATCATTTAGTTGGTGAAATTTGATCACACGACTAAACAATTAGTAGATATTTCGTGAATGCGATTAGTGGCATATTTATTCCGTGAGTGCAATGAGTGACACATTAGTGACTTGTCTCATTAGTAGTTCAATAATCTACGATTTAATCGGTGGAATTTTTTGGTTGACTGAATAATTAGTGGAATTTTTTGGTTGACTGTATAATTAGTGGAATCATCCTGTTTCATTTATTCTCCTATTTCTCTTACGTATATCTGTATTATATGTAGATATTTGACTGTAAAAATTAATCAGTTCCCTTAAAATGACGAATCCTTAAAAATCTCAAGAAAATGTGCTCTCGTAAAGTCAATTTTATGGTATTATAAACTATATTTATTATATATTGGTGATTTCCTATTCATTCAATTTCAGAAAATAGTTATTAGTTTCAGCTACTGTTTACTGTCTGAAAAGTTGCTGATTTATGAAACGTTAAAAAAAAGAAATGTCAGAGTAAAAAAGGTGCTATGAACTTTGCGTAAGAACAATGAAACTTTGAGACAAAAAATTATCATAATTATTATAAAATGAGGATTGAGTAGTAGGTATCAAAAATACAACAAGTAAGCAAAAAAAAACCTGAAATTTTGAATTTCAAACTTCGAAAGTATAAAAAACATTTCGATGGAAATGAAATTAGTAACTGATCTCAAAATTTGAGTGGCTAATATTTTCAAAATTCGGGTCTCCATTGTTGGAAAATTTTGTTCCGAAAATTATAATACTATATCGAATAATTTCGAAATTCTGTAATTTCAGATCATTAAGTTCAAAATTCGACTAATGTCAATATAAAAAAACATCAATTTTGATGCGGTTGTCAAAACTCAAAAAAGACTTTTTTGAACAGCTTATCGTAAATTAAAATAATACCTGCGTTCATATAATAAACCCATAATAAATCATAAGAATTTTCATTTCAAAATGATTCAAAAATTCGATCCATAGAGGTTTATGTAAATCTCGATTTTTCGATAACATATTCGTGATGTTCTACCGTTCTAAGTTCCCAGTCATCAATTAAAATAAATGAATCAAGTCATTCATAAATTTCCTTCACAAATGCGATGAAAATCGGTTCATTATTTCAAGCATTCGCCGCTGCACGAATTATTTCAGCGACTGTCCCGCGATAATCTGAATTCCGAGGCATCGTGGTATCGATCGAAATTATCCGATGTCTTGAGTTCGAGAGTTGATTTTCACTGGGTCAAGTGACCGCAGGATTTTAAATTGACTGTCTGGAGCCGAGCGAAACGATGCTCTCGAGTTTTCGAGCTTCAAAGTAACGTTCGCCGCGCTCGGACACTGGTTGTATCACTAATTATTGATAAAGTCGTTAATTAATTTCTGTCGCGAAAACTGTTAATGTTAATTATAACCCGAGCGGAATATTCGATAGTCGTCGTTAGCGGGAGTATGGTCACGAAAATTCACGAGTTCCGGTATTGGAAAAAACGACTTAAAATGATATTATCATGACGATATCGGTCGAATTAATTGGGTCGACAAGTAAAATTTATAAGACCTTTGAGATGACTTTTCGTGAAAAATTGCAGAAATGAACATTTTAAATTCTGACTTCTGAGTATTTTAATCGTATAGAGGAGTAATTTTTTTGGTGGGATTCAGTTTCAAATATATGAATTTTGATATCGCGATCTGAATATTTAGGATATAAATTTTTTTGTCTGAAATTTTTTTATTCTTGGATCATATTTTTTGGATATTGGAGTTTTTGATACGTATATAATAGTATTGATATTCAAAAATTATCGTTCTTTATCTTTCGACATTTTGGATTTCTCAGAACTCGAATTTTGTGGGAACTGTGAAAGGCAATGAAATTCACTTTTGTTGTGAGAAAATTAATGACGGTTATGAATACAAACTTTATCATCAAAAATCGTTTGTAAATGCTCGAAGAACTGACCTGTTGCTGGTTCTCTCGTTGAGTTATGAGTCGAGCCTCCACACATTCTCGAGTTTCTAAAAATGCTTGTCTCTGCGCTTCAGTTCGGGGATAGTGAGTCAAAATTCCAGCGACGTTTGTGCCACTCACAACCACGATTGAACTTAAAAACTGCAACAGATATTTAGACTTCGATAAGTTCACTGATCGACATAATTATGCCATGGCTATAAATTACTATTTCATAAGTATCTGCGAATAATAACCAATGCCTCAGAAAGTTTATATAACTTCGTTACGAGTTGTGATGCTTTACGAAACTTCGGAGTTTCTAACCCTCCTTTGAAATTCACGGAAATCCTGGGGTATGATGAGGTATAAGGACTAAAATAATGTTGATATAAAAACTTGAGAACCTTGAAACTTCGTCAAAGTTTTTAGTGATTATAAAAAACGTCGAGGATGTATCAACAATTGATACATCAATTGTGACATCTGATGTTTTGGTTTTTATTCGAAATTCTGTAGGTTTTTGAGGAATTTGGGATTTTATTAGAGATTCAAACTGCAAATTGATTAAAAGTGCTTGTTCATTTACCATACTAAAAAATACTAGTGAGATTTATAAAAAATTTGTAATTCGATTCAAAGTGTAAAAAAACGTTTGGATATTTTTCAAGTTCTCGGCAATTCTTACAAGTACACAAAGGAATAAACAAAAAAAATTCTTTTTTTCTTAAGTTTAAAAAAATTACGGGAAAACTATTTTAATATATTCAGAGCCCCTAATAACAGCATATTTTTATAAATATCTCGGAATTTTTATAACATTGCAAGTTCATGAAGTTCTTCAAATTCTGAAAACTTGATGAAAACAATTCGTTGAAAATTTGTACATATTACACTCTACAATAAGTTCATAAGCTTTTTTTTATCCTTTTTATTTCTAGCAATTTTTTCATATTCGATGTTTTCAAGCAATCTTTCATTTTCATTCGTAATGAAACGCTGAAAACTAATTTCCGAATTCTCAACTTAATTAAAAATGAAAATGGTATAATTTATCACCAAATGATCGGAAATGACTTTTTATATTAGAAATTCAGAATTAGGTCGGAAATTGAAAAAATCGAGTCTTAGAATAAAAACGTCAGAACCTAAAATTAGAACCTCGAAGCATTAAAATTTAACACCTCGCGAACATGAATTTTGAAGTCCAAAAATTTCAAATGTTCACGAATGCCAATGTTCTATATTTCGTCATTAACTGATTTTCGAATGTCTCCTAAAACTGCCCAATATGCGTCAACATCTTCAGTTCTGAAATTATAAGAACTTTTGAAAAAAATAAAAAATATCAAGGAACCTCAACTTTCACGAACACATCTTACTATGTACAAAGAAAATTGACGCTTTTTTCCAAAAACTCTCGCCCTTCCAAAACCAACAGTTTCTGCAACCTCCTCAACCCCCAAACAGGAATAAAACCCCAAGACTCCCAATTCCCACAAAGAACCTCCCCAACCGCAAAACCCGTAAAGTACAAAATTTACGATCCGGAAAGCGCGAACTTTCGACTTGGCCGAAGCGCCCGTGATTTTCTCGTAAAAAAATCACGAGCGGCAGCGATAAATCTCGAGCGCGAAAATGCTGACTCGCGAACGCAGTTATTGATACATCAAAGTACCTGGAAATTGTTGAATATTCCATGATGTGGCAGGCGAGGGGGAGGGAAAATTGCGCAACTCGTATATAATATGCATAACGGAACGGGGGATTCAAATGAGTCACGTCCCGGCGTGGGACACGCGATTCCCCAATAGAATCCGAGTTATTGCCTCGACATCGCGCTTCTCGAGTCACGAAAGCAGGCTTGTAATTAAATCCTGCGACGCGACTTGCTTACGCGTTAATACGTGACGCCGCGCCCGCCCCCTTGTCTTTGATCTTCTTTGACGAGCCCTCACCGCATTGCCCATCCTTTGCCGAAGATTGTCCACCACGAGTCAGAACTTTCGTAAATTCATTACTTGAATGCAGTGGCGGATCCAGTGGGTGGGTTTGGAGGGTTCAGCCCCCTCCCCCCTCCTCCTCCCCCGAAAGTTCAGTGGAGTACACATTTTAATTTTGAAGTTCTAATGATTGGAAATTTGTGGTTCAGAATAGGAGTAAGAACTTTAAAATCTAGGTTCAAAATTCGGAGTACAAAGTACAAATTTGAATTTTGAGGTTTGAATTTGAAGTTAGGAATTCCAAGTTTGGATTTAATGTCGTAATTTGGAGTTGACACTTCAGATTCGAAGTTTAAATTGGGAATTCAGAGTTTTTAATAGTATTTAGAACTCAAAATTCGAAGTTTGAAGTCCAAATTTGAAATATGAAGTTCAGCACGTTCACAGTTGATATTTCAAGTTCATATTGGAAGTTTACAGTTAAAATTCGAAGTTTAGAGTTTCGAATTTGAATGTAAAGTTTGGAGGTCAAGGTTCGAATTTGGAGTTCATATTTGGAAGTTCAAGTTCAAACGTGAAGTTTGTACTCAAAGTTTGAAGTTTGAATTTAAAATTTGAAGCTTAAATTAGGAATCTGGAGTGTAGAATAAAAGTTTGCAATTCAAAGTCGAAGTTCGATGTTTGAAGTTCTATAATTTGATGTTTAAGGTTAAAATTGAAATTTTAGAATTTAAATTTGAAGATTAAGTTCAAAGTTCAAATTTGATGTTGAATGTTTCGGTTCGGAGTTTACAGTTTAAATCCAAAGTTCGGAGTTTCAAATTAAAATGTAAAGTTTGGAGTTTAAAGTTTAAATTTGAAAGTTCAAATTTAGAATTCAATTTTGAAGTTCCAAGTCCAAAGTTGATGTAGAAATATGAAGTTCAAAGTTAATACTCAAAGTTTAAAGTGAAAATTCGAAGTTTCACGTTCAAATCAGAGATATATAGTTAAGAATGGAAGTTCAAAGCTCAAAGTGAAGGTTTGAACTCCAAATTCAATGTTTGGAGTTCAAAGTTGAAATAAGATGATGGAGGTCCATAAATTCGAATTTCAAAATCTAAATCCAAAGGGTTCGGAGTTTCAAATTTGAAATGCAAGTTACAAATTTGTTTTTAAATCCGATATTAAAATTTGAAGTTTCGAGTTTCAAGTTGAAATATCGAGTTTCAAGTTCGATGTTCAATTTCGAAATTTCAAGTTTGATGTTCAAATTTAAAGTTTCGAATTTGATGTTGAAATTTGAAGTAGATAGTTTAGTGTTTTAGAATTTTGTTCAATGTACTCTACTTAATCCAGAGTTAACTGTAATTTACTAGGTAGTGTTAATTAAAGATGCGTAGAAAAATTAAAAAATGACATTCAATTTAGCTTATGGATGTTGATTACTTATTCAATAGCTATTGAAAACATCAATATGATGTACATAAAGATTTTGAAAACCCACCCCGAAATATTTTTCTGGATCCGCCCCTGCTTGGATGATTTTGCGGATACTCTTCTCACCGTGACGGGGAAGACTATGCGTGGTCCAGTGAATTTTGAAATATTTGGGTAGATTTGATGGGTTTTTTTGGAATTTATGGGATTCTAATCATTTTTCAGGAAATGAAAGGAATTTTAAGATCTCCACCTTTTTTCACTCTTTACTAAAAAAATCAGTGGTTTCAAAAAATATTCGAACATTTCAGAAAATTCGTTAGATAAAACTTGAAATGATTATTTGGAATTTTAATAACATGACGAATATTCGCTCCTTTAGGTTAAATTGTTAGAAAATTACTTATTATCAGTGGAAAATCACTAACTGAAAAAGAGAAAAGTAAGCAACTAAAAATTGGTAGAAAATCACTGATTGTAATAGCGACTTATAGATACTTACTGATTAAATGAGTAAATATTGAAAAATCAGACTAGTTAATTACTACTTACGAATTTCGTTAGATATTCACTGATGAGATTAGTAAATTTTTACTCGTCAGATTAGTGAATTTTCACTAAAAAATTGTTGAACTCTTACTGATAGTAATTTTTGTCGATAGGTGAAAAAAAAATTTGAAAACATTTTTTTACACGATAAATTTTATAATTTCAGATTTAATTTATGGTTAATCTACCAATTTTTCGGTCGATCTGTTTAATTGCACTGACTTAATAGTGTATCACTGAACTACAAATTTATCAGTGAAAATTACACTAGTTCAACTAGAGAGAGTTCTATAAAATGTGCGATTATCAAGAATTTTCTTGGTGAACTTGAAGTTGACGACTCAAAAAATTTCATTTTTATGCATTTTCAAGTTCCGAAAAGAATAATTACTTGTAATCGGAGTAAATGTTGTTTAAAATCAATTATCCCTGGCCAATATCACCTTGGATCACGTGTATAACTATGGTGAACTCGAGTACGAAGTGATAGGGAAAAAGTCGGGGACAGGCAAAATATCGTCTTTCCGACAGATGCCCAATTACGCGCCGCTACAGCTACGTTTTGTCCGATCATATTTCCATCGTTACTACTGACAGTGCTATGTTGCTTTCCAATCGTTACTTCATTCCCATCGATTTTCTCGCGCCCGCAGCTGAGAAGCAAACGATGCGATCAATCTGGGAAATATGATACCTGACAAATATTTTTTTCGCGTCGAATCACCGAGAATAGAGTGAAAAAGTACGTCAACTGTAGGAAGCAGCGTAACTTCGCTAATTATCAGCGTTTTTCAACTGGTTTGGATAGTTACAAAATATGCAACTGGAAATCAATTTCATTTTCCAGTTGAACAGGAAAATTACATCTTCAATCGATCCATAGTTCATTATTAATTATTATAAGATCAAAATTTCGTATGGAATGAAACAACCTTTCATTTATGAAATCGACATGAATTTGCTTCGTAAGTATATAATAATATCATAAATTTCCTATTTATATGGATTATCGAAAATCTAGATGTTATCAAATTTGAGTATTTGCATAATTGACGATCTCGTGAATTTATCGTTGTATTACGATACGATAATAATTGTAAAATTAAAGTTTGAACTCCCCAAAAAAGCTAGGTAAACTCGATCAGAAAATTGTAATAAAAAGTTCGATCGCGCTCGAGTTTGGATGTCAGCTAATGCAATATTTCATGGTAATCGATAGACTACATCACGCCGAGGTAATTTTTTTCAAAAAGTACTAACAAGCTTTGCAGGAAATTCATTTTTCTCCAATTTACTTTGTAAACTTCGTTAATTAGTCCAGGGGAAAAAGATGTCGATATTTATTAGAACATTAAGGAAAGAGATTTCTGTTTGATGACTATATTTACCCGCCCGAGAATTCGGGGGAATTCTGTTCACGAATCCCTCGGTTGTTCTGCGTTTTACATAATATGAAAGTCATTTTTCTCGATGCTTATCCCAATCGTGAAACGGGGGAAATTTCTTACGCAACATCGCATTACATTTATCACTGTAGACAGTGCATGACCTCATTTTCCCAACAGTTAATTTCGCTGATGTGAAGTATTTTGTCATTCGAAGATGGAAACTTAGTCGTCATTGATTTTTATTATATTTTAAAAGTTCGAGAAGTTGTATTGGGTACAGTAAATTTATATTCGGGTGGGACAGTTATATTATTATTGATTTATTTGTGATGTAATGTCGCATGAATTGTCTATGAAGTTGTATCAGTGAAATTTGACTTATCATATTGAGTTGAATTAGTCGAAAAAAGGCTAGGGAGTACTCAATTGTGGGAGATATCATGGAATTTCTGAACTTATAGATGATGCAGGGAATATTCAGAGAAATTATGGAAATTGAAATTGTTTAAACTGAATTCCGAATTCAGTTCTCCTTTTCGTTAATGTTAGTCTTTCAAAATTATTTTTTAAAGTTTAAGTTTGAGGGATCAGTAGGCAAATATCAGGGTAAAATTTATAATTCCGGGTTTCACTAGGCACTTTGAAAGTAACTTGGAACGTAACTGATTTTACTTTAGAGAGTCACGTTCATTAATCGTCAATTCAAAATACACTGATTCCAAACTCTTTGAATTAGTAGAATATCACTCATCATTAGTCAAAAATCACTAATTGAAGAGAAAAGTAAGCCATCACAGATTTTATACTTACTAATTGAATTAGTGAATATTGACGAATCAAATAAGTTAATTACTACTAACGAATTTTGGTAAATATTCGCTGATGAGATAAAAAAATTTATGTTTCAATCAGATCAGTGAATTTTTACTAAAAAATGAGTCAAATTTTACGAATAATAATCTTTTTCTGAACGTGCAGAAAAAATGGTAAAACTTGTAAACATTGTAAAATTGTTTGAACGATAAATATAATTTTTCCATTAAATTGACTGTAAAAGAAGATTCATTGTATAATTCAATAGTCGATTACGAAATCACTTTTCGAAATAAGAGAATTCCACTAATTCTTCAGTCAACCAAAAAATTCCACCAATTTAATAGTATATTATTGAACTACTAATGAGATCATTTGAAATGCCGCTAACCGTATTCGTAAAATATCCACTAATTGTGCAATCATTGATTGAAATTTCACTAGTTGAATGATATATCACCGAATCACTCATTTCTTTAGTGGAATTCTACTAATTTTTCTGTCAATCTGTACAATCCCACTAATTTGATAGATCGCTGAACTACTCATTGAATTAGTGTAAATTTTACTAATTCAACTTGAGCTAGAAGTGTCTGCATCCTGAATTCAGCCATCAGCCACCAAATATCAGTAAAATTTTCCTGTCCCGAATCTAGGAAGATCGATACCCACTAATTGGACTGTTTCCAGAAAACAGACCAACAAAGTATCACCCAGATTGAAAGGTATCGATTGAGTTTACAAATATCTAATTATTTCTGTCACTGCGTTAATGGATGCAGTGTCGGGGCAAGAATAATTAGCGCAATTGGACAATCGCTTTTGCATGACGGTTGTAATTGAATCACTTGGCGTGTGAATCGAGGGGACGGCACAAGAAACGTACGCGAACGCGTATAAAAGACTCGAGGCAATGAGACAGCGGCAAATGTATAGAGTCATAGTGATGTAATTCAATCGGGATCCTATGCGCCCCCATTGTACACGAGCATTGTGACTTTATGAATAAACTCCTCGTCCTGTAAATGCTCGAGACTTTAATGTCTCCGCCTCGTACATAGTCACGAATGTACCTCCGTGAATAATGTTAGGTAAAGCATTGAAAAAATATGTGTTATTCGATTAATTTTGATGATTCAGCAGAAAATTGAGAAGATTGTTCAGGATTTTTTTTTATTTTTTATGAATTTTGAATATTTGTTTGGAATTTGGCAGATTTACGTATCATTTTCTAGTATTTTGGGAAGTTTAGAGGGCTTTCACAGAATTTTTTTTTAGAGTTTTATACTTTTTTGAATAAATTTTCGACAGTTTTTACGGTTGCTGAATTGATGAAATGAGTTTTTATTTTGTATGAAATCTGAAAGATTAAAGTATTACCTGCTGATAAAATTTCTGAAATTTGTAAATCACCTGAAGCTTCTTGAAATCTGAAGTTTTTAGAAAATCTGTTACAGTTTGGAAAGGTCCCGCGAATTTTTACAGATTGAGAAAAATCTTGATAAACTCACAAAAATATCTAAATACCCCTAAAAAAGCTTCGATATTACGATGGAAAAGTTGAAAAAATCTTGAAGAAAAAAATTCATTTTTGTAAAATTCAGTTCCTATAATTTTGTCAGCTAATTTAGGTGCCACTAGTCAAATTCATGGCAATTTCTTTTATCGAAGAGAGAAAAAAGTGAAATACACGATCAATCATATACACCCTAACAAATTTCAATACCTCCAACTACATCATGAAACCACTGTCATCTAAAGCCCTAAATCAAACTTCCTTCTGTCTATAAAATCGTGATCTCAAAAATAATCACGTGCATTAAATGCAAATCACGCACTCAATTCACAAAGTCATTCGATCCTCATGTAAACATGAAAAATATGGAAAAATAAGACACCTCTTGCCAGCGACGTCGTAAAAGCAAATGGGTGAAACGCGCGAAACTCGAGTGAGACAAATCGAGTGCATGAAATATGAACTCGATCTTGGAAACATGAAAAAAAGTCATCAAGATTTTTCTCGTCAATCCCGAATCCTCGGGCATTTTTAAAACATGAAGCAATATTATCATACTTTTGAAACGAACCCGAAAAAAATGTCTTTTGTGTATCGGGGGAGGTAAAAATGCTCGACGCGGAACGCAGATGAAAAGGGCTTTGCGTTATTCATAAGAGCGTGCGGGAATTGGAGTCAAAGAGAACGTAAGTCAGGATTTCTTTTCGCCACTTGAGAAATTGTACTCACGTGGGCGAGCATGGCGGGGTAGTTTTGGGGGTACAGCAGCCAAGTGCCGATGAGATGAGCCGTTGAAAATCCGACGCCGGCCATGCAGGCGTACCTGGTAAAACAAAGAAAATGTTTTTTTTTTTTTATATAAGCATTTATTTGATATATAAGCATTATATTTGATATAATAGCATTTTTCATTGATATAGTATAGCAGTGCGGAATAAGTGTGTGCAAGCGTGCGAAAAACGCTATTTTGCGCACCGTTTTTGAAAATATTTCCGCACAGTTTTGGAAAATTTTCAAACCGTGTAAAAATTTCGACATGACAGAAAATTTTTATGACCTCCACAAATTCTTTGAAATTTCCGAAATTCTCAAAATTTCCTAAATTTCAAAAATTCTCAAAATTTCAAAAAATTTCTAAAATTTTTGAAATTCTTAAAATTTCCGAAAATTTATGAAATTCTCAAAATTTCCGAAAATTTACAAAATTCTGAAAATTTACAAAAATTTCTACAATTTTGGAAAATTTCCAAAATTCTGAAAATTTTTTAAATTTTTAAAATGACCGAAATTTTACAAAATTCTCAAAATTTCCAAAAATTACCAAAATTTCCGAAAATTTCCAAAATTTCAAAAAGTTTTCAAGATTTTAAAATTCCCAAAAATTTCTAAAATTATAAAAATTTCGATAAATTATGAAATTTTCAAAAAATGTTAAAATCTTCGTAATTTACGAATATTTCGAAAATTTTCAAACTTTTCGAACATTTTTAATTTTTCAAAAATTTTTCAAAATTTTCATTCCAATTTTTCGTACACTCAAAAGCGCTATCTTTGTGCATTTGTAAAAAAAAGCACTGTATGCAACGAGTGCGCAAAATAGGTTAGCCCGTGAGAGTAAAGTTTGAACACTCGACTTAAGCTAGCACATTCTCGACTCCGGCTGACGCACTTGACTTAGGCTCACGCACTCGACTTCGGCTCACGCACTCAACTTTGGCTGTACGCCCTCGCTACGCTCGTGCGTTTGCCTACGTCTCACGCGTTCTCCTTCGTCTCGTGCGTTCGCCTCCATCTCGCGTATTCACCTCCGTCTCATGTTCCAAACTTTACACTCACGGAATAACCTATTTTGCGCGCTTGAAACATAATGTACTATTTCGACCCGCGCAGGGCAATAAAGGGCAATAGTTTCGTTAAAATACCTCAGTCTTATGGGTAGAAGTGCGTACGCCATGTATATGAAAAAACAGACGGCCCAAGCTGCCGCCAAAGGTCCCCCCGTTCGGAATTTCGGAGGAAAATTTTCCCCCTCGAAGTCTTGCACATCGTACGTGTAGGCCAAATGAACGTTCAAGGTCACTTGCAACGCCAGCAACGTTCCTAAAATCGCGCAACTTATTCCCGCTAGCCAAACTTCGTTCATTCCTGGGCGATAAATTGCTGCCACCAAAACTGAAATTTCAAAAACGGGGGATGCTCGGAAAAATTCGTTATTTGAACTCCATTCTAATAAAAGGCAATGCAAATATGGTAATTTCGAAATGATATCAAAAGTGTAACACAGAGTTGGGAACAGCTTATTTCAAAGCAAAGCAATTTCAAACGGCTCTGAATTTTCGTCTCTTGAATTATTCAAAGGGCCGTAATGCAATATGATATGAATTCACAATTGTTTTTTTCCTACAAAAGATGCACGTAAAATGAAAGTACACGATTCAGTACTTCGTTTTCTCTGTTCAGAAGTTAATATACGGTAGAACAACAATCAGGATATAAGAATCTGTTATTTTCGGGTTCTGTATATTTTCGGAAAACTGAATTTCCACCTTTGTCTTGAAATTACATTGAAAACGGCAACTTGATAACTGGATATAAAATGCAGTACGAAGCAAAAGCGCGTCGACAATGCATTTCAAAGCAAAGTCGCGAATTTCAAAGGACTTCGAATTTCCGTCTTCGGAGTGTTTCAAAAGATTTTCGTACGTCTTTGACGCGTTTATAAATGGTCCGCGTAAACGTGGAAATTTGGTGATTGACTCACCAGCATAAATAACAATGCAAGCGACTGATGTGACGGCGAGGGAAAAATTTTCTGGGCGTTTTAAAAGAATTGGGAGGGATTGGTCGCTTGTGAGAATGAGTCTCAGGATGAGGAGTAGGCCCAGAGCTAGAGCCAGACCGCTCATCAGACATATCACGTGGATCATATTGCTCTGGTTCATGCGCATGAAGTATCTTTGGTACAGCATTTCCACCTGGAACAAGTAATAATCACGATACATTTTATTATGGATTTGAATCGATTTTTCAGATCGAAATTTGTCGTGCACAGTTATTCTTTGGTTACGTTTTTAGAGGATCTGAAAAATCGTATCTTGAAATGATTTTCATTCTGATTTGTAAGTTTACGATAAATGTTTGATAATGAACTACATTCGAGGAAGACGACCATAGGAATTTATGTACTGATGGTTACAAATTCGGATTTTTATTCTGATTGTTGGCTTGTATTGATTTTTTTTTCGTTTATGGATGTTGGGTGAAATGACGTAATTCTCGAAATTTATTGGAACTCAAAAAACAACTTCAAGACATTTTATTATACTCTCTCGGGTTGAGTTTGTGAAAGTTTTACTGATCCAATTGGTAGTTTAGTGATCTACTATTAAATTAGTGAAATTCTACAGGTTGACTGGAAAATTAGTAGAATTCAACTAAAGAAATTAGTGATTCTGTGATCTATCATTCAGTTAGTGAAATTTTATCCAACGATTAAACAGTTTGTAGGTTTTTCAAGAATGCGATTAGTGACATTTCAATGTATATCATTAGTAGTTCAATAATCTACTATTAAATTGGTGGAATTTTTTGATTGACTGAAGAATATAATATTTCGATATGTTTCGTCTGGATCTGATCTATTTTGGTCTATGACGTTTAGTTGTTTCTGTTGATGATCATCAATGATGAGACGTGTTAATAGAATAGGAATTGACTGTGAAAACAAATTAACAAATTAACACATCTTATAGCTTATCTTTCGATCTATTTCTCGAAATCTAACCTATTTTGATAATGCACAGTTGATCATTTTTTGAATGAAAAATGAACAAACGCAGTGACTGGGAAAACTAATCAGCACGTTTCATCACTGATATTTTTATCGATTTCTCAAAATATATTATCTATTTTGATCATCATCAGTTGAACATTTTCCAAAAAGAAGCTGCAGAAGTTAGAGAATTGGGAGCAATTAAAATGTTTCGTACGTCTTGTGAATTAAGGACAACATCTGTCTGGGACATTTTTATCTGTCTTTTAGTACTTCTTGAGCTTTATGATTCCATGTTAGTTTATAGTTGCGTCAATTTGCCGGACTCGCTTAGGTTACGACCAACCTTTACTTCACGTTTTACTTCTCGTTTGACTGATAGCTTTTGTTTTGAAGAGAGTGTTTAAGTGAGATAAGTATCTCCAAATTTCACCTTACCAATAATTTCAACTACCTTGTAAAATTTTCCAACAAACAGTCTAACACTTTTTTATGGACTGGAGGTTGACTTTTTTGTGCTTGACCGTAAATTTTGCAAATTATTTGTACTTGACTGTAATAGCTACTTCGTCTCGTTTCAAAGTTGACCTGCTTAACTCGTTATAAAAGTCGGTTAGTGGAAAATCATTAATCATTTTCAAGCACATTGTTGTTAATCTCACGAAATTTGCGCTCGGAACTTGTAAATCCGCTTTGTCTGAATTCAACCCCGTAATGCTTTTATTCTGTATCCATCCTCTATCGTATTTGAAGTAGTTTATTCGTTGTTTTAAATTAAGGTTTCTGGGTTTGACTGTTAATTGCTTTCAACTCGTTGTACGCTTGCAGTTTCCGAAAGTTACACTAAATCCAGAATGATATTGTTGTTTCAAAAACTTGTTTTCGATTTTCTACAGTTTGGTTTAGTTCGAATGTTTCAAATGTGAAAAATTATTTCCGTCATGCGTATTTTCTTCTGATGATCCGAAATGTTTGAAAATAACAAGGTGATTACAGAACTTCGAAAAAGTTTTTCTAACTATACTTTCCGAAAAATGACGATTATTTTATTAATTGTAATTAAGGAAAGATCATATTGTGCTGCGAATTTGTAATTATCTGTGCATAATGTTGCATAGTGCATTTTTATTTTATATCGAATTTATTCTTCGTAGAACAGAGCTATTTATTTATTTAATTATTTCACCGTTAGGAAACTATTGTTATGATTTTGACAGATACCTTGTCTCTCGTTTGAATTTCTGTAGTCATTATAACGTACAAAATTTGGAGAGCGCAGGACAAAAGACACGAATGTACAACGCTTAAATAATACTTCATAACGTTGTATACATCAAGAGTTGAACAGCTTCATTTAGTCAAATCCTGACTCCATAAGTAACTTCTATTTATGAAGATTCAAATTTTCGGAGTCGAGGGGAATCAAGTTAGTGAAACTGCGCAGCTCGACAAGTCATTTTCAAAGAGTAATTAACGTTTTCGTGATTCTTGGAAACCAAGATAATTCGGGAAGAAATTTCTTGGGATGGGATGGATTTTGATTACCTTGCCTCACAATCTTAAAACCTTTGAAGGGGGGGGGGGGGGGGGGGGCGGGGGGGGGGGGGGGGGGGGGGGGGGGGGGGGGGGGCTAAGGTAATTTTCACTCGAAATTAATTCAACAAATTTAAAAAGTAGAGTTTTATCAGAGAATTATAAAAATTTCCTTAATTCTCAGAATTTTCATAAGTGTTTGAAATCTCTGAAATTTTCAAAATCCTTTGAACTTTGAAATTCGTAAAAATAGTCGAAAATCTTGAAATATATTAAAAATGTTCTAATTAAACAAAAGTTATTCGAAATTTTAGAAATTTGTGAAATTTAAAAAATTTCAAGAATTCCGAAAACTGCTTCAATTCTCAAGATTTTCGAAACTTTATTGAATCTTTGAAATTTTTAAAATTTTTTCAATTCTGGAAATTGTCACAATACTGAAAACTTTTGAAATCCTTTAAATTGTTGAAAATCTTGAAACGTTACAAATTATCAAGTTTCTCGAAATGTGAAGAAATTGTAAAATTTGCGTAATTTCAAGAATTATATAAATATTATGAACTTTCAGAATTTTTTGAACATTTACGAATCTCTGAAATTTACCCAAATTTTGAAATTCTCGAACTCTTTAAAATTCCGATAACTTCCAAAATCGTCAAAATACTACAAACTTTAAAAATTCTCAAAATTGTTGAAAAACTTGAAATGTTAAAAATATTCCAAATTATCAAGTTTCTCAAAATGTTATGAATTCGTAAAATTTTCGTAATTCCAAGAATTTTATGAAAATATTTTTAATTTTTAGAATTTAAAAACTCTTTTATAACTCCGACATTTCCAGAAAATTTTTAAATTCTTAAAATTTTCAAACTTTTAAAAACTTGAAAAATTCTCGAAATGCTCCAAAATCTGAAAATTACCAAAATTGCTGAAAATCTTGAAATGCTGAAAATGTTAAAACCTATCTAATTTCTTGAAAACTTTGACACTTGTGAAAATTAGTATTGTTTCACTATTTTTTTCAAAATATACTTTCCTGTAGTGTGCTAGATTTTTAAAATTTCCCAGAATTTCGGAGGGGGCTTCAGCTCCCTCAGCCCCCTCCCTGGCTACGTGCTTGAGTATCTAGAATGGATGGTAAATCAAGAATCGCAATTCAGACACTTTTATCCCCACATTTACTGTAGAAATTACGAATGAATTTGATAGAGAAATGGAGAAAAGTATTAATCATTGTACAGTCTTGCTTTAAACGTAATTATACAATGAGTGACGAACGCTTGAGTATTTTGCAATCCATAAATAATATCATCTTATTTCTTGCATAAACAAAGTATAATTCTCCATCTCAATCATTTGAAAATGATTCAAAGATTTGTCAGTCATCGTACCATCGTCATTCAAGCCTATGGTGACATGATGGTACAATGATGGCTTCTTTGACATAAACATGAATAAATCATTTTAACCTCGAAAAATTGCTCTAATGACTCTGATTTTTTCCAACTGCAACATTGTGCAATGGTTGTAAAATCAGTATTAATTACATGCTGCAAATATGTGGTTCAATGATTATCATTACATTAAATGTTACAAAGGAGACAAGGTACCAGAAAATATGCGTACGTAATATTTGAACGATCCTCTAACTAAAAATGTTCGTTAACTCTGAATGGATTCATCAACAACATTGCCGAGAAAAATTTCCACGTATTATGCGACGATAATCGAAAAATCATGCGCGACGTGAAGCGGAAAAAGGGGAAAAACTGCGTTATTCGATCGACTCATTAGCACGCTGACGACAGATGTCGTTCCCATAGAAACGGGATTCCGCTGCGAGAAACTATCGTTCCCACACGCGCAATCCGCGAACGGCATTTAATAAACTGATGCAATTTTCTTCGCGAAATTCCCGATTCGATCGTGAATGCCATAGGGGAAAAATACGTGCACTTTCACAAGGGGTGGAAAATACACGGCATCGTGTAGTATTGAAAATGGGGCTGCGAGGGATGAATTTTTCGTGTTCGGAAATTTTCGAGAATTCGGAGATCAGTGGTTATCTGGTAGTTCTGTATGAGAAAATTGGAGAATAGTCCAATAATTTTGAGATTCCGTGACAAGAATAAGCAAGCTGCGGGAAAACTTGGGTGGTGGAGAATTTTTCGGTATTTTAATAGTACGTGAACACCTGAATTTTACTGTGTGAAGTCAGCACTCCAAAAATTCTGAAATTGTTGAGTGTTTCAGACGACTGAAGGCGATATCGCCACTTTCAAGAACAACTGCTGGAAAAATCAAACGATATCGTGAGAATTTCAAAGACTTTGCAAATTGATGATCATTTGATGAACTTCTAATGATCCAGTTTATAAATTATTGTACGATGATGCACTTTCAGATCTTGATCATTGATGATCTAATGAAATAGACGATCATTTGATGTTTCATGACATTTACCCGATTGTTAGTGACTCACTTCAGTCGATTCTAATGATGATTTTTCTGTTTCTTTTCTAACTACGTTTCTCCAGTCGTTTCAAAAAAAGTTTAGTCATCCCGAAAAACCTCTCCCTCCCCTCCTCAGGGTGCAAAAAATTCCAGAACATTTTCCTCATTTGTTGATGTTAAATCGTTCGATACTTCGGAATCATGGAAATTGTTTTCACGTCAACAATTTCATTGATTCCTTGTTGTCGATGTATTAGAGCGATAGAACCGTATCGGTAACCAAGAAATGACGTGATGCCGGATAGCACAGACATTAATCAAGATTCACCGACGTTATTTGCATACTCCAGCGACGATCAATTCATGTCTTTGCTGGGGAAACCATGTCTTGAAGGGAAATCGAGACGATAGCAATCTTACTTAAGTTCTCACGATTCTTGTGTGCTTTTGCACGACAGTGCTTGAAGATCGACAAGAAAAAATCATTGGTAGTTCTGTGAATAATGTATATTCATGATCAAGCAGCGTTTGTAATTGAGACGCATTGATTATCTGGAGTTTGATACTTGAACTTCGTGTTTAATTATGAACTGATATGCTGGGGATGAGGTTTCTTCGTCGAACTGTTGAATTTATATGTTGCGGTTACTTAAAATTAGTGCATGGTTCTTGAAATAATTAGGCAATATTATTAATGGTCGACAATTACTATTTTATCGTGAATAATATTCTGTCAGAAAACTCAGTGTTACAATTTTCTGTTCATTTCCCAAAATTTCCAAAATTTTTGTCAATTTCGTTGTGTTTTTCGAGAATTTTACAACGTGTTCTAATTTTTTAATTGTGATAATTAAATAGAATCTCGATAAATCTAATATTTTGGTATGCATTTCAAAAATTTTAAGATTGAACAGATACGTGTACAGTTTGAAAACTTATCAATACTTTTAAAAAAAATGGAAAACTAAAAAAAATTAGAATTTAAAATTTTTATCGTAATTTTGAGGATTCCAATGTCCTAAAATTCTATAATCTCCAAATCAAAAAATTTCAAGCTCAAACAAACTCAGAATTAAAAACTTCAAATTACTTTTTTGCAAAAAGTGAAATTCAAAAAATGTTGATTTCAAAACTAGTAATTCCGAGAATTTAAGATCCCAAAAATTCCATTTGCCACAAGTAAAATGTAAGATTAAACAGACTTAAAATTTGGCAGCTGTCAAATACTTTTTCGAACCAAATATTTTCAATTTACGAATTTCAATTTGAATATTCGAAAATCCTAAAAATTTTATTAATGAACGTAAGAGATTCAATTCCGAAGTTTTCGAGGTTAAACAAATTTAACATTTGTTTACTTTCGAATACATTACAATGAAACAATAAAATCTAAAATTAATAATTAAAGATCGCCAACTTTGACAAGTCAAAATCCGCAAAATCACAATTTTTAGTGGAGGGGCTTCAGCCCCCATAGTCCCCCTGAATCCGATACTGATTATACAACATTTTCAAATCATCCAAACTGAGTCGTTACGAACCAATGACTTTTCCTCGACTCTCATTTATAATTCTCCCCTCATTTTTCGTATCTTTGATGCCTGAAATCTCGCCCTTTCAAGTTGCAAACGCAGACGAATCGATTCACTAAACTCGCCCGAAGTTCTAATGATGATTATTGAGGTCGGGCGCAGCGAGCTGCATATTCTACTTGTGAATATAATAATGAGCATCTGCAGTCGCCCGTGCTTCGGAGAATATTCATCAGCTCGTCGCTCCCTTAATCCGACACTTGATGCGATATCCCGCGTCACGGGACCGATATGAATTTAGCTGTTTTTCGAAATAATTGCTTACTTGTAAATTTTTGAAGCGGTGCGAGGCGCAAAGCGCGGTGAGAAATCGGCTCAGGGCGCATTTTTTTCGGCTCTTTTTCGCCGCGCTGTTGAGTGCCGTCTCCTCCGTCGCTTCTTTGGGGCCGAGCGCGAGTTCTGTTTCTCTGCTCGCCTGCAAAAACATTTTTACGGAAAAATGCTCAATTATTATGAATGGATAAATTATCAACCATTTATTATTCGGTTTTGACGAACATTTCTAATCTGGCTCCGACCTAACGAGCTTATTTATTTTGGAATAGTTTTGGAAAAGTTTTTTCCACTTCCCAATTTTCTTAGTTCATTGGGATTGGTGAAATCGATATTGTCATTTCAGATTGATAATCAGTGATTATTCTCCTGTCATGATACAACGTTTCAATCGTGAATAGTGATTAAAACCAACAAATTGATTCTCGTTTGATTAATCAGGTGATTTATTAGTAAATGGGTGTATTTGTGAATAAACACTTTCACTCAATCACTATAGATGAAAAGCTTTCGGCTATTTTCTTTGTAGAATGAATAATATATAAATAACCTAACAAAATTTGTTATTCCGTTAGTTAATCGATCTCGAGATTAGCTAAAATAAAAATACAATGTTCTCTGTAGGATGATTGTGAATAACCTAAACAATATATCCATTAATTAATCAATCCTGACATTAATTAAATTTCAGTTTAAAAAAACCTTTGATAAGTTTTCTGCGTCAAGTGTTGATGCAACGTGAATTTTTTTAACGTTTATTTTGCACAAAAACGTGGTTGAGATTCAAAGATTAAAATTCTGAAAGAGCCATTCGAATAATTATAAATTCGAAATTTAAACAGACAGAATTTTGGGAATAATCATGTCAACTTACTCAAAACTTTCGTACATCCAGCAAGTTTCTTCGGGAACATGAAAAGTTAGCCTAAAAAATCTCTGGAACTTCAATAATTTCTTAAATTATGCAAAGGTACCAAAAAATGTTGAATAGTTATCTTATCAACCACAGATTTCAATAACTCGAGGATGTTTTTCAAAAATTTCAAGAAGTCCTCAAAATTTATTCGATTGCCTCAATTTCGAGGTAAAAAAAGAAAATGAAAAAAGTGATGATTCTCTCTGCATTTCTTTGAGTGAAGATTCGCTCAATCCTGCAAATCAAGATAAAGTGGACTTCACTCAAAATGAGTGAAATTCCACTCTTTTCAGAGTTATATTTCACTCGCCAAAATTATTGGAACACTGTTTCTGAAAGTCAAACATCACCCTAAAATCAGCGAAATTCCATTCATTTTGAGTAAAAATTTCACTGAAGTTATTTGGAGAATTTTCACTCGAATTTAGTGAATTTTCACTCAAACAAATTAAGGTACTTGATACTAGCTTCAAAAGTTTCGACATATACAAAAAATTACGCGAAACTTCCCCCACATTTATGATCAAGAAAAGCTCCCGTCACCGGATGAAAGTAGAAAAACGTTTAAACGTTTCCGAAACTTGTTCGCCGGCTTTTTCCCTGATTCGCCAAAAATCTTGCATCTCGACTTACGTGAACAATGGAAAGCCGGGGCGCGCCAGTGAAGTGCTCGATAACTTCCCAATTTGACTGCTTAATTGACGGTTGGGGGTTGAGAACGTTCGTCGAGCGCGCTTGAGAAATCGGCGTCGAAGTATTGGAACCTTGCTGATCGAGAAGAAACCCCCCCGTTTGCCTCGTCGCGTCCCTGCTTGGCATATGTCGCAGGCTCGTACATCTTCGGCTGGTTCTCGCATGTGCCGTTGTTCTAGCCTCTAAATCACTCTGCAACACGACAAAAACATATCGATTGCCAAATTTTTCTATGTATGTGGTGAATGGGACACCGTAAGCAGAAACAGTTCGTGCGAATAATCAAAGACGGAGAGAAATTATCCCTACACATTTGTTGGCCACAGTATAAAAATGACCTTACATTTTTATGAGGTTCGCATTACATAAAACTTACAAGGTTTTGAGGAAAGAAGAAGTTTTTTTTTTCTGTAAGATTTCATCACGCTTTCGACCTAACTTAAGTTGAACTACTAGTAGATCACTGAACTACTCATTGAATTCGTAAAAATTTCACTAATTCAACCTGAGAGAGAAGCTGTAAACAGTGGAATAAAAATTGAAATAATCGATGAATAGATATTTTTGTATCAAGGACTTGAGGCGTGGCTTTTCGGGCCGAGACGATGTATGAAGCCAAATCTTGTCCCGAGGTGCAGCAGAGGATCGAGAGGCTTCATACATCGTCTTGGCCCAAAAAGGACTCCTCGGGTCCGAGGTGCAAACATCGTTTTTTGCAAAACACGCACTTTTTAGGGGCTTCCAGCCCCTGAAACAGCGCATTGAGGACGTCCATTCACTACACGGTGCACCAAGAAACTTATACATGTCAAAACATCGTGAGTTCACAACGCGCATGCGCGTTAGATAAAAGAATCCATGTTGTCCCTGTTTTCAGCGGACTTTAGGAAAAAAAGTAGGACCTGAGGAACAATTGTAAGACTTGAGGAACGATCGTAAGTACAATACGAAATCACCGGTCGTAAATGGACGTCCTGAATGCGCTATTTCAGGGGCTCGAAGCGTGTAGTGCGTGTTTTTCAAAAAAAAATTTTAACGTGTATCCATAAAAAAAATCACTAACAAAATTACTCAAAAAGCCATTATTTGGTGAACAATAAACAGAAATTCGCTATCGACTCTCGAACAACGCATTTCCCTATTCTTCATTACGTAAATGCGAAGTTTCTTTTTGTTCCAGACTCTCGTGCACTCATCTCTATTTTACGAAGTCATCATTTTTCCCTCTTCTCCACTCTCGATCTACGAGTGCATTCGCAATACAGAGAAAGGTAATGTGCTCTTTTTATAGTCCGGCGCACTAAGCGAATTGAAAGCAAACCGAAATTTGCATTCATAGCTTCACATTGTCTGCCTCCCATTTTTTTTCTTCGTTTCGTACGCCTATAATAATTCGTCCCCCGGGAGTAATTCCGTGGGTTATGATTATCAATAAACGTTGCGCGCCACTGATAAGACCGATCGAGATAGAACGCCCTATTTATAAACGCCGTCTGTTGAACTTTTTTCCCTGCGATCTATTTTCGCGAAATGCATCGCCCTTCGGATGTTACGAGTTTTTTTTTAATACGGTGTATGTATGAAAGTGAATATTATTGCCGTGTTTTTAGATTTACATTGATATGTTTCTTCTTAAAATATCGTATTTGTGCATGTTTCTGTATGTAAAATTTGTAGATTTTTTACGCGAGTGGAATTTTTATTAGGTTTGAATAATTTGCTGTGATTTCAATGGTGGTTGGGAAATTTAAAAGTGAGAGTTTTATTCAGTAGTTGAGATTCTGATTGAGTTATATTACAACATCTAGAATCATTGAAGATATACATGGTTATAGCAGCATTTTTTATTTTTCGGAATACTGTTTAATTATTGGGGATTTCGAATTGTCGTTTTCAGACACGTTTCTGTATAATGATCAGCAGTTTTGATAGGTATTAATTATTATTGATCCAGTAATTGTTGTAGAATTGCTATCAAGTTTTAAATTCTTTTGTCAAGTATCATACAATTTTTGAAATTTTCGTAAATTTTAATGATTATGTCGGTATAGTTTTGAGCTCTGAATAGAATTTTGAAAAATATTTATAAAATTGCCAGAGGAGGTTTAGAATTTTTTCGTGACATTTGGGAGTGTTTTTTCAATTGCTCTGAGTTTCACTCAGTTTTTTAATGCACTTTCATTATTTCCATTATTTTTGAAAATTACTTAAATTTTTGGAAATTTTGGCGTCATATATTTTGTATACTTTCGAAGTATTTGTAAAACTTTGTCGAGAGTATTTTAATTATCCATAATTTATAAATTTAGAATTGTCCGGAATATTTTTTCGATTGTTTGTGAATTGTTGGCAGTTTTCCAAAATATATTTCAAATACTTGATTTTCGAGATTTTAGGGAAAAATCCTGTAATTTGGGAGATTATCCTAAACTTTACTAAAATTCTGAAATTTCTGAATGATCGCCAAGAATTTCTCTCAGTATTCGATATTGTTTGGAAGTCTTCGATCATTAGTTTAAACTTTTTTTTCAATAACTTACATCTTCTAAATTTGAATTTTTAAAAAGACTCTCATAATTTTCGATTAAAGTCTAAAATTCTGAAAACAAAATTTGTGAACTCATGAATCCGTGATTACTTGTGGCTTATTTTTCTTCAAAACCTGCAAAAATTACTGCAAAGAGAATTCTCCCCTTTTTCATAATTAGTAAAAGAAGTAAAATGATGACATTCTAACCTTTCCCCCTTAAATTTGGATGTCTGATCAGGATTGCAATAACCTCAAAAATCCTCCGACCTTAAAAAATTGATCTTGTAAAGATTCATATCCCGTCAGGTCCGTCATGAAAGATGAAAACTCATAAGGAATTTCAAAACTCTTTTACGATATTCATGAATCTTACAAGGTTCAGAATTTCAAAGAGTTTTTTTACGTGGAGCGCTGCATTCTTCGGTATTTTCATTTTCGTTCGTTGAAAAAAGTACACGCTGCGAGCATGATTTTGAACTGAAAAGTGCAGGATGTGTTATATTGCGTGGATGTATTCTTTGCATCTTTTATGCCTTCGTCGCACGTATCGGGACCTCGAATGAGCATCCGGGGCAAACCTTATCGCAAATTCGTATTCTTCACAATGTGCAGCGCGCAAGAGATTTTCGATCCTGATTCAGAAGATTGCGGTGCTCCTTTCTTCGATATTGCGATGGCTGTGGTTAAATAAATTAGACTTTCTTGAAAGTATATTGTCAGTGAAAAGATTCCTACTCTTTTATATTCTTACTATCTTTTGGCTGCATACAAATGACTTAATTTATCCATAAAATCGGTATGCATACACTTTCAAACATTTTTGCTAGTGAGTTGGTGTTGCCAGTTTAGGAGTTTTCCCCCTAAATTTAGGGTTTTTTCGGGCTGTTAGGGGTAATTCTAGGGAGACAAAACATTTAGGGGGAAGTTTAGGGGAAATTTTTTTTGGGGGCAAATTTAGGGGGTTGATATTTCAATCTGGAGTTCGAGTTTTCTTCGCTAAAAATTGGAGGGAGTTAAAGAAGAATTTTTTTTACTCGATCTGATTCGATCGCAGATATTTTCACGTTGCTTCACAGCGCTTTACGGAAATTTTCAACGATTTCGAAAGTTTTCAAAAATTTCGAAAATTTTCAAAAACTTCAAAAATTTTCAACGATTTGAGTAACATTCCGAAAATTTGTAAATTTTCAAAATTTTTCCAAGTTTACCGAAATTTTATAATTTTC
>JAPYZK010001411.1:0-17811 GCA_030522785.1 Platygaster equestris | reverse complement strand
CGCTAAGCGGTCACCCATCCAAGAACTGGAATGAGTCACCGCCGCTTGACTTTTACGATCAAACAGCGATCTCGAGTGACCCAACACCACGGGGCCCCTAATTCATTTGTTTGTTGCTTCCAAACGTTGCCAAATGAGGCTATTGAATTGATGTCCAACAAGTCGTCGTGCAAACAGCTCGCTCCTGTACTCAGAAATAAGCTCTCGTCATTTTTAAGTTTCGAAGTTGAACGAACTTTTCTTTTGTCTCGCCCCATCGCATAAAAAACCCGTTAAAAATCCGATTAACAAAAAGTCGAGCGCTGGACCGAGGTACATAATATACTTGTGTGTATCATACATACTGTATCTTCTCACATGACTGCTCACACCTAAATGGGCCGTTTCACGTCAAATTAACGCCACTTTAGTCGCACCGTTTTTTTCGTCCTTTCACTCCGGAAAGGCTATTTTCGCTGCAGGGAAAATCTGCGCTCCCGCGAAACACGTCGCTACGTAATTAAAAGTATCGATGATGACCGATGGGAAAATGAAAAAATGCAGTCGCTTTCGTGTAGCCCAAGATATTGTCTTGGTGTAAGCCAATATATATGTCCGCTCGATCAGGCGTGCAGGCCGCCTTTTGTCTCGACTTGGCAGGGCGGAAAAAAAGTGCAATATAATAATATTTTCATCCTCGCGAGTCGCAGTCTCTCAATTTTCGATATCCAACTCAGTAACTTGATCGATTATTTATTTACAATAATACTCAACTATATTGGCGGTGGCACACAAATATTCTTCTCGAGATTTTTTTATTACAGGCTCTCGTGTACATTTGAAGCTCGATGATCTTGACCTTACTGTTGAAAGTGTTATACACGCGGACCTGAGTGCAGGAGTTTTGAATTTTTTAGCGCTGCATCATCGATTTTTCTGTGTCGCGATTCGTCAATTCAAGCCGATAAAAGTTTAATGGCACGAGAGCGTGCAGAGAGTGATTCGATGTTCGTCGTCGCGATGTTCGTTGATGCGAAAGCGTCGGTCGCGATCGATCTTGCCTTTTTTCTGGATCAAGTTGTTCAATTTTTTCATGGATTAGCAGGGAGCTTTCTCTTTTATTCTGTGTTTCTGCTGCAGGAAATCGAAGTTTAGTTGCAACTTTTATTTTTGTAATATAATTTAATTTCGAATCATATTGGCAACTTATACTAATTGTCCTTGGTGTGCTCAGCATTCACGCAATATTTGCTGCACCGATGTCCGCGAGTGAGTGCAAAAAGATCGATAATGTAATTTTAACCGGGGGGTTTTTGGATTCGCGCCCGCGCTTGTGAAAAAAAATAGATAGTAGGGGCTTGGATCACTTGGATGTTCCGCGCGACGTACTTTGGGGTTGCAAACCGCGCCTCGTATCTGTAATTATCGCTGGAAAATACGGCGTCGCGCTAATTGACGTCGACTTTTCATTGCGACGAGTTAACATGGAAAAATGTGCGTTGAGGGGGAAACGCGTGTGCGTTTGCATGCCAGCTTCTTTTTTGTGCAATAACGCCTTTATAATATCGAGACCGCCCTTTTTCGAAGCGTTCGCTTTCGCTGAAGCGCCGGCGGCGACAATGGCGCGCAAATACGGTGAGATGAAAACAACGCGTTCACCCACGCGGCGGCGGCGGCGGCGGCGGCGGCGGCGGCGGTGGCGGAGCACTTTTGATTTATTATTTATCGGGCCGATGAACGGAGCGACCCGTACGTCAGGCTATTCGATTGCAAAAACGAGGCTGTTTTTGCTGCTTGTTGATCGCGTCGAAGTTTATCAACTCGCGCGGATATTTTCTCGATTGCAGTCGAGTTTTTCAGAATTATTGAAGGAATTGGAGAAGAAGGTCGCTTTCATTCATTCATCAGTCATACTTTCCAGTCGACGATTTTTCGGGATGCAATTTTCAAAAAATTTAAATTGACTTGGATTTCAGTAAAACTGCTGATGGAAACACGCGTCACAAACCCTTTTATCAAGGCCAAAAAAATTGATACTTTCTCTATAGCTGTTTCGAGAATAATTCCATTCAAGAGAAATGACTCGTTTTCCGACATTTCCTAGACTATCATCGATTTATAATATTAGGGCGTGGAGTGAGTTAGAGTCACCTTGATTTTGACAGGACTGGAAGTTTACAAATCACACCTAACTTGGAGAAATATATTATAACAGGTGGAATTGAATTGTTCATTTCTTTGAGAATTTCTGGCGAAATTTGAAAATCTTATGTTTGCAGGATTTTGTTTACGGAATCGATCAACAACAAACGAATTAAAAAACTTTTGCGAATTCAAAAACAAAACTTGCTGGCTTCTAAAATTCGTGCATGAGACTTGACTTGAGTACTTGGTTTCAGTTACAATACTAAAAAGCCGACGTACATTGCTTGGTTGCAAAATCATGAATAATAAATAATGCATCTATGTACATCGTCACATCATTATTCATTTAACGTCTCGCACGAAAAATCAACTTACTCTGCACTCGAGAAAATGATGAAAATGCTGTGTGCTTCATAAGCTGCAGCCGCGGTAATGATTGTTATGCGTCAAGAAATCATTTCGAATTCGCACTATCAAATGATAGTGATAATCGTTACGTTCCGAAAGCCAATCAGTCTCGCAAAACACGCGGATCATTTGCAATTAATTGTTGCGAAACGCGCGCGGCGACAACTCACACATTATTTTGCAACTTAATTGTTGACTAAAATGTGTATTGCTCGGGATTGTTTATGTTAAACCATCCAACTCAGCCATCATTTTTTCCATCGCAAAGATGCATCACGCGAGGGAAAGTCAAATAAAGAGAATCGTATACTGGAATCGTGAAACGATACGACTTTCCCTTCGGAGTGAAATTGCAGGGATAAAATTTTTGCTCACGTTACATTGTATCGGTGGAAAAGGCATGAAATACATGTAGCGAAAAGTGTAAAATTTGTTTCGCAGGGCGTCTGATAAATTTGGAATATGTATGTACATTAATTACTCGTGTAACACTTCCAACTCGCTTTGTGAGCATTTTATTCCGATTTTTAAAATGTACATCACAATATTGATAATATTTGAGAAAAAATGTGAGCTCGTTTTTTCTGGAATTATCTTTGCAAATTTCTCTTTTGCGACATTGCAATACAATTTCTCCGATTTCAATTTTTTCCCAATTCAAATCGGAGCTCAAAAATCAATATCGATTTTTGTCATTTCAGATGAATGATTGATTTGCCCCTCCCTCGAGTACTGCAAAACATTGTCCAGTCATGCCGAAATTAGAATTTAACGAATTCGTGTGTAAGAATTGTAGATAAATATTAATTTTTGCATGTACATAATTGGTACACTCTGTGTGTGTTTTTTTTTTTTTTTATGCTTCCTTCTCTCTTCAGCACTTTACTTTTTGTAAACTGCAGGGTAATTTCCGCAAATTTCGCTCGTCTAACGCAAATATAATAATTGAAGCGCGTTGATTATTATCATCTCCTTTTTTTCTGGGGTGCTTTTCCTCCGGAAACATGTCTGGCTTTCAATTGTAACGGTTTTTATTGACGACTCGTCGCACGTGGAAACGTTTCGAGTATTGAATAAGTATTCGTGTGGTTCGCGCATTATTATCTGCGATCAGGCTAAGTGACCTACATTTTATAGAGGATGGGGGGGACAAGTTGAAAAACGTTTCGTTTTCGATAACAAACATTTTTTATCTCGCTTTATCATGAGCGCCTCAAAAATATGGTCGAAAATCAGTTTACGAGTTAGTAGAATTATGGGTTATTAATAGACACGAGCCATATTTCGACAGATCTCGAAATAAGCGTTATCTCAATCAAAATATTTATACAAGCTCGCCTTTTGGAGCATCGGCCCTTATATAATAATCAAACAATGTGATGTGTAGAAAAGAAGATACAGCTGAACTAGGTAGAGGAATATCATGTATATTTTTTAGACATGTTGACAGCCGAATTGGTACATTTTTATTGAGAGAGTATATAGTCGTAATTCATTTTACTGATACCATAAATTAATTAATTATCCGTACGTTTTTAATGGACTAATTTTTTGGTCTGGTTTAGTTGCGCATAATCGGTAGTAATCACAATTCAATGAAGCAGTTCATGCACCTCTTGTGTCTCAAGTAAAAACTATGTAGTATTTAAAGCAAAACCTATCCCAATATATATCATAATATTATGTATAAAGCGATTTCGAATTGTCTTATAATCACGAAATTTAATTGAGAAAATAAATTTCTTTGTGTTACAGGAAAAAACCTTTATAACAATGAGCACGTAGCAATTAAAATGGTGAGTAGAATAATGGTTGCTTCCACTGCACGGGAATAAACTTGTTTTATCGAAATAAAAGACAATAAGCTGATACCGCGAGTTTTTCTTTTTCTTTTCTGAAAGGGCCATCGTGTTTATTTGTCGGTTGTGTATTTTCTTGTTCGGATTATTTCCAACTCGACATTAAATTTGACATGGCGATTGTAAAAGTTGAACTGTGTGGGAATCGTGATCGGGAGGGTCGAGTAATTGTGTCATCCTTGTGTTTTTAGGAGCCAATGAAGTCGAAGGCGCCGCAGCTTCATTTAGAATATAGGTTTTACAAATTATTAGGTACAGCTGGTGAGTATCGATTATTATTATTATTATTCTCGACCTTTTTTTTGCCTCGTTTTTTCGATCATTCGTATATTAATTATACATCTTGGAGCCAACTTATTTCTCGGAGATTTTTTCCTCGTTTCACGTGGTTTTTATCCGTTCGGAAAAGGAAAAAATTTAGAGGATATAATAACTGACCGCGGGTTTGTAAACTTCTGGATGTTATAGCGAAAGAAAATGTTGCCATCATTTTGGAAAACTTGAGAAGTTTCTTGAAAGTTTTCAGAGTTGTCGAAACAGCATGTATAATATCTTGTGATTCACGTATTAACGTAAAAAATGAGTTTGAAAAATTCGTCCCTCTTGAATAATCCTATCTTATCTCGAAATTCGTTTTGCTATCAAAATTCGTGAAATATTGGCAAAAATTGGACGTAGGAAAATGAGTGCAGTGCACGTTGAATAACAATTTGAATAACAATGACGACGAGATAGACTGAGATGTTCTTTTGTCGCAGCAGAAGGAATACCCGAGATGTATTATTTCGGCCCTTGTGGAAAGTACAATGCCCTGGTGATGGAACTTCTCGGGCCGAGTTTAGAAGATCTCTTCGACCTGTGCAACCGAAAATTTACCCTCAAAACCGTTCTCAATATTGCCACGCAGCTCGTGAGTTTCTTATTCGACAAGTCTTTCTTTTTTTTTTTTATTCTCTTCGCTTATAATTATGTCCCTCCGGCAAAACTTGTGTTGTTTAAACTTGATTAATTATTTATAAATGATTGGATATATTCGCTGCTAAGGGCGAAAGGACGAAAAGGACACTATATGCAATTTATTGTGATAAGGTGTTATTCATAATTCGTTTTGCCGGAAGTAGGACGATAGACGCAACTAATTAATTCCGTTTGTTTGGATTTCTGTAATGTTTCAGCTCCATAGGATAGAATACGTTCACAGCCGGCATCTAATTTATCGGGACGTCAAGCCCGAAAACTTTCTCATAGGCCGAAGTACGACGAAGCGAGAGAAAATCATCCACATTATCGATTTTGGATTAGCCAAAGAGTACATAGACTTTGAGACAAATAAACACATACCTTATCGGGAACACAAGAGCCTCACGGGAACGGCGCGATACATGAGCATCAACACCCATCTCGGCAAAGGTTATTATTATTGTCATTATTATTATGTTGAATAATGAATGTTATTGATAATGATTTTCAACATTCGCCTTCCTCGTCTCGCCATACCTGGTGTACGTGCTTCAGTTGACTATAATAATGAGCTATAAATGTATATGTAATTTGAGTTCCTATAAATAAAGGAATACATTCATAGGAACTCTGTATATTATAATAATTGTAACAATATAAAATTTACAAGAAATAGTGAACAATCCATTCAACCAAAATAAATCCAACTATGGCAACTAATGGCAACATAACCTTAAAATGAGCTATAAAACTCGAACAGACGCAAAAACACGAAATTTCAATGAAGTGACAACAAGAACGAAAAAAGGATAATATTTCGTATTATTTCTGAATGTTGAACAAGTTGTGCAGGTGGACATATTTTTGTTCGTTGTCAAATATGTAATGTTGGTGTATTTCATATTTGATTGACATTGAAATGCTGTCGAATGATTTGCAGAACAGAGTAGGAGAGACGACCTGGAGGCGCTGGGGCACATGTTCATGTATTTTTTGAGGGGAACGCTGCCCTGGCAGGGCCTCAAAGCCGACACCCTCAAGGAGCGCTACCAGATGATAGGCGACACGAAACGCGCCACCCCCATCGAGGTCCTCTGCGAGGGCCACCCCGACGAAATGGCGACCTACCTGCGCTACGTCCGGAGGCTCGACTTTTTCGAGACGCCCGATTACGAGTACCTGAGGAAGCTCTTCCAGGATTTGTACGAGAAAAAAGGCTACCCTAACGACGGCGAATTCGATTGGACCGGCAAAACCATGGTAGGTGTCGTCGTCAAGTGAACGAACGTCCTTCTTTTTACAACGACGACAACCTTTTGTCCTCTTTTTTTTTACACCTTTTGCGAAATATACGATTCATTTTATTTCATTGTATTCCACGACTTTTTTCCTTTATTTGCATGGGCGGCGGCAAAACTCGTATTTTTGTTTTGGAGGTGCACGTTTTGATTTTTTTTTTTGTTTTTTTCGACTTTGCATGCTGCTATTTTACTCTTAGCCACCGAACTTTGCACAGCTCCGGGCTTTGAGGATGGTGGCACCTTCGAATGTAGAAAAGGGCAAGTCCGACAAGGTTGGTGCATGCTGTATTATTGCGTCTATGTGTTGTTCGTTGGAGGGGCCGGGCTGGCTTTTGACTTGTGCGCTTTTGTAGCCATCAAAACAATTGCTATTGAAAACTACATTCAATGCAATCATAATTATAGATCGACTCAAAGTATCCTTGTTTCTTGATATGGTTTCGCTTATATGTATTTTGTTGTTTGTGCGCAGTGCATGAGTGTTTTTGTATACTATTGGCAGGGGCGCACGCAGAGGGGGGTTTTAGGAGTTGAAACCCCTCCCGAAATTTGGAAAAGATTTAATGTTTTTGTAAGTAAAATCAGTAGAATCAAAATTGAATGTATGCATGAATTTATAAAATTAGAAACACCAAAGTACAATTTTTTACAAAATTTAGAAATTTTTGAATAGTCCGAAACTTCCAAAAATTGTAAAATTTTTGAAAATTGAGCGTTTTCAATTTTGTTGATTCTAAAAATTTTTACAATTTTCAAAAGTTCAAGTGATTCAAAAAAACCGGAAATTTTGGAAATGTCCAAAAATTTTGTAGATTACGAAAGTTCAGAAAGTCTCGAAAAAGTAAGAAAATTTTGTAATTTTGCAAAACTTGTGAATATGTCAAAATTTGAGAATTCCGAAATGTCAGCAATTTTAGTGATTCGGAAAATTACATTAATTTTGGCAATTTTAGAAATTCGATAAACTTCGAGAATTTCAAAAATCTCGCAGTACTGAAATTTGTGAAATTTTGAAATTTTTATGAAAAATCTACGAATTCTGAAAAATCAGAGCATTTCGAAAATTTTGATAATTTTGAATACTTTTTAAAGTCCAAAAATGTGGAGAGTTATGAAAATTTTGAAAATTAATAGAATTTCTAAAATTTTTTGAGTTTCAAATATTTTGCATGTATTCAAAAATTCAAGTATTCCAAAAAATCGGGAAATTTCCAAAAACTTTGGAAGTTTCGAGAATTTGAAAAATTTCAAAAATTACGAGAATATTACAAATTTCGAATGTTTTAAAAATTACGAGAATTTCAAAAATTACAGGTATTGGAAAACTTACAAGAATTTAAAAAATTACAGGAATTTCAAAAATTACGGGAATTTCGAAAATTCCAGGAACTTCGAAAATTCGGAAACATTTTTATTTTTTAAAAACTCCTCCCGAAAATTGTTTCTGCGTGCGCCCCTGACTATTAGACATTATTTATTGACCGTGCATGTATAACTCGGTAACGAAAATTCATCCAACATCAGAGCTTTTTGGAATGTGGCTGTTGATTCTCCAGCATTTTGCATTTATTATTCGTCATTGGGTTAAAGATGCCTGGAATCATTAGCGTTTACCTTAAAACTGCCATAATACAATTGAGCATAATATATTTTCGAAAAAAACATCAGCAGTCATTTCACTGAAATAGTGAAATTGTAATAAATCAGCTGTGTAGTTGAAAAGTCGCATGAAAATAAACATTCGCCTAACAAATATTGCAATTCATCAATCATCCGTCATGTTAATTTAAGCGAAAATTCCTCGCTATTTCTCAAATATCTGTATTATAATGACCTGCAGTTATGGAAAAAAACTTGGCTAAATCAAGTATTAATCCTACTACCGAATATGTAGCAGGAAAATGTATTTATTCCAGCTCAATGACTAGAGACTTTTAAAAAATTTCTCGACTACTTGCTCATCGTAGTTTTTCCCCGATTCTCTGTAATCCAAGAAACATCTCACGTCATACAAGTACGTTATGAATATTGCTTGCGTATCAAGTTTTTTTTCTTTTTCGTCATTCTAAAATGCCGATTATTTTCTTCTTCCCCGAGGTAAGTACTTGACATGAGGAAAGCGATTTGAGAAAATTGCTGGAGTGGATGAAGAAGAAGAAGAAGGTTAATACTTGTTTTTGTAAGCAACAACTTTTTTTGTTCGCAGTCTACTCCCGTCGGATCTTTGCAGACTGGACACGAAATGATCATATCGCCCAACCGCGATCGACATCCTACTACTCATAAGGTAATTTCTCGTTATTTCCTTCTCGACACAATTGTACCGAAAGCATGATGTACGTAGCTCATTTATTGTTTCGAGTAACCGCATGACAGAAAGCGTTGCATATAACTTGTAATGTCTCCGCGACGGCCAGAGCAGGCCAGACCAGGCTAAACATTGTCGATGAAAGCAAAAAGGAGTAAGGGGGGGACTCGGTTTTTTCAGTCGATTTACGTTAACTCGTCTATTTTTATTGCCCACTTGACATCATTTTTTGCCTTTTTTATTGACAATTTTTCAGTTCACATTTTTGTAGGCTACGAGTTTTTTCCTAGTTTATGAAATTTGGATAAAAAGGATAAGAGCGAGAGTTTTGAATTTTTGAAAATAATATGTACCGTATTTACTCGAATATAAGCCGCGCCCTTTTTCGGTGTTTTAGAGCTTGAAAAACGTGGTGCGGCTTATATTCGGATACAAACGTCAAAATAGTGCAAAATGCCGTTGCGTGCTGGAAAACACGCCCATAATGTCTGGTTTTCCCCTCAGTTGAATTTCTTGAATGTTCTACGCACTCCTAGATGTTTTTTAGTGGATTTGCTCGTTAAAGCCATGTGAATTAAGGTGGCGATCATCGTAAATTTTTTTTTTTGCATATTGTTCTTTATGAAAGAGCACTTTCAACTGCTTCTTATTTTTATGAAACGAAACAATCGATTTCAACGATTGACATTTAGAGTTGACAGTTATTGTTGCATCTATTTTCCTGTTGGCTTCCATCTCACTTATTAAACATTCATTTTGCTTGTATTTCGGCGAAAGCATTTTTTCCAATTCCATCAGTTTCTCAAAAAAATATTTAAGTTTGCAAAAAAGTCTGTTTCTGTTTGATTGATGCATGTCGCGGAAAACGTGTCGGTGGCGCGTCGCAACATAGGAATCCCATGATTTTGAGGAACGAATTATTCTCACGGTCAACCACGGTCAACCATATACTACTATTTTATGCCACGTCCAAACAGATATCGATACAGAATCGGTTTGACTACTGAATTGATCTTTACTTTCGCTAGCATAAAATACCTTGTTCTGCACTGCATCATGCACACTGTATCGAGCAGGGGCGCTTGCATTTGTCGCTTGGAAAAAGGTCGAAAAAAACAATGATGCTTGACGCAGAGAGAAAAAAAAGTTTTTTTTTGTTTCTCAAGCTATTGTTTCAATTGAAAAATCGTATAAGAAGAGATGAGGTAATGATGGTGGTAAATAATTGGTAATGATAAAAGGTTCTGAGAAGCAGAGTGGATAGGAAAATTGTTAAAATTGTTGCACGACTATAATAGTCGTGTTTACAGGGCCAAAAATTGCATTGACTAACTTTTCGCGTTTTGCGACGTGGTTGTTCTTCCTTCAGGACGTGACAGGTGGAGGAGGGGTGGGAGGAGGGGGCGGTAAAGGGGTGGGAGGAACGTGGCCCGATACAGTGAAGCAAACTGGGGCTGGCGGGACATTGACACCTACCGACAGGCACGGTTCTGTGCAGGTGAGTGTGCAACTGCAGCATCAGCTCAATTGTGATGTCCTCCTCCTCCTCTTCGTCTTTTTTTTCTTCTTCTTTTACTTACTTCTACTTTTACTTTTACTTTTTCGTTTACACCTCCTGATAGACCGGTGGCAACTTTACGGCAACTCTAAGAGTTGCCACAAAGTTGCCAAGATGAAATCACGGTATACGACGCAAAAATGAGTACTGAAATAACTTGGGTACTCTAATTAATAATATATAATAATAAAGTTAAAAATAAACTCTAATTATGGTATATTGTGATTTTTTCACCCAACAGAGAACTGTTTTCTGCATTTAATGTGGAGTTCGTGAAATTTAAAGATAAAAATTCATCACTTTTGCAATATTTTCATCGCATTTGCATATTTGCTTTGAAATGTATATATCATGATATTTATATTTCTCATATATTTTCGAAAAAAAATTCGTAAGTTGAATTTTTTCAATTTTTCGAAGTTGCATTTACAGATATTCTTCTTTCGCCAAAAAAACAGCGAATTATTGCGAAACGTCAAAAATGAAGGTTTTTCTATTTGACTAATTCATTCAATCACCCATAAATTTATGTTACGTGCATTTTTACATATTTTGGCAATAATAAATTCCATAACATGTCAGTTTTTGATCAATTGAATGTACTCTATGTTTTTCATCGACTAATCGACTAATTTTGTGTAGCCCTAACAGATAATTTCGATTAATTATTTTGGCTACTTTATGGCAACTTTGTGGCAACTCGAAAAGTTGCCACCGGTCCATCAGGGCCCCAAAAACGACAACTTTCTTCTTGCTCTTTTACGCGCGCGATTGTGAAAGGCTCCGAGTTCCGTTGCTCTTATTATTTATTTATAATTTCTTTGCGTTTCGTCAGTTTCTGGCCGACTCTTCTTTTGTTCCTCCCGTGCCGTCAATGCGTTAATTTCTCTTGCACAATTCGGCTCGTTCTACACTTTGAGCGCCTTTTCCGCGATCAACTCGACAACTTTTTGGCGGGGCTTACTTCGAGGGCCATCTTTCGAGCCGTGTTTTCAGATTTCACGAATGGGCCGGCTGCTGCTGCTTTTATTTTCGTGAAAGGAGGATATACTCCATATTACATTAGATTTTGAGCTTTCAGTTCCTTTTCGAGGAATTTCAAGGAATTGATATGAAAACACATTTCCATCCTTTCTCTTGTTATGCAGACCTTCAAAATCGGACATTTCATGCGAGTTGAAGGAAAATATTCAAGATTAAAAATGGTTTGATACATTAGTCGAATCGTCTGCTGGATTTAAAAGTTGCGACCTAGATTTTCTTAGGTCCTGGGGCCCTGGCGGCATTTCCTCAATAGAAATCATCGCACATTATAAAACCAGACATGATCGTTTATGGGTCAAATGTTATGTAGTGAGATATATGCCTAACTGATAATTATTTTCATTCGTCTTTTTTTTTTATCTCGACAAAGTTTTGATTGACACAATAAAATTGTGATGGGGGAAATCTGTTTTATAGAGTTTCACATATCAACGCAGATAAAAGGAAGAACGAAAGCACAAACATGTAGAGAAATAAATAAAAATGAAAAATACCCAATTATACTAGTCTAACTTGGTCAACAAACAATTTTGACTATTTTCACTATTTTTTACTCGTCTATATCAAAACAATACCATAAAATACAATGGATGTTGTTTCATTTTTCTCTATATAAAGCGTCAACGGATTATGGTTGGTTTACGATTTTGTGCGTTATTATTTTTTGTTTTTTTGTTTGACTTGCCGTAGCATGCATTGTTTGTGTTTTTGGTTGGTTTGCTTTTGTCTTTGGCCGAAAAAATGTCCCTGCAACTTTTTTTTATTTTCATCTCTTGATTCGTTTTACCTAACTAGAATTAAAAAGTTTGAATTTTATCCCATGTAGTATACATGGGATAAAGTTAGTTATACCGGATATTAGTTATACCGCTAACGCTAACATTTTTTTCATTCCACTTTGTGAAAAAAGTGCTTACTTTTTTCACTGTAGGCATTTTTTTAACGCGCTTTTAATTTCCACGTTGTCGAATAAAATAGTGGAGTAATGATTTTTCAACTCGCATGATTTTAAAACTCACCTCGAGCTCGTTTGAGAAATCTGACATTGGTTGAAAAATTATTATTCCACTTGTTGCGAAATGTACTATTTTAATACTTTGAGTAAATTTGATAATTATATGGGTAGATACGAAGGAGTGGTGTTTTGTACACATATAAACAACAACTTGGTTTGTTTTGAATTAGAACATCATTTATAATGTTTCAACTTAAATTCGGATTTTTCATGTTTTGCATTCTTGAGTATTTTTTTGTGAAAATATAATTTGGATTTTGCGATTGATATAATTTTAAGAATGATTAATTTTTTCAAAAAACACATCTTTCATCGGTATTGTAATGTTGATGATGTTTTTATATATTGTCAAATTTCACCACAAATCATGAAATCTCTGGATTTCGTCGTACTTCATTTTGCTGGAAACTATTATTGAATAGTAAAACTAACAGATGAAGAAGGTAAAAATTCAAGTTCGAGTTGAAAATTGTAAAAGCGCCAATTAAGTGAAAACGCTGAATGTGAAGACGCTCAATTTCGCAGTTGGAGATTGAATTTTGAAGCTTTCTGGTGATTGTAATGGTTGCATAAAATAAGTTGACATAAAATTGATTGTTCCTCAGGTGGTTTCATCGACGAACGGAGAATTGGCCAACGATGACCCCACCGCCGGACACTCGAATACTCCAATCACGGCGCCTCAGGAAGTCGAGATGATAGACGAAACAAAGTGAGCAACTTTCCTTTTCCTTTTTTCATTTTTCATTTTTCATTTTCGCCCACATTCTTCCTCCCGATTGTACCCATTTCCCCTCAACCTTAAGTTATTTAACAAACCGTACGATGATTTATTTTCAGCAGGAAGGAAAATAAAGTAGCCAGGAATAAAAAGTGCCTTCGGTGCTTAAAGAAAAAAGTACATTCTGCAAAAAAACCCTATTGAAAAATGGATATTGTTGTTATTGTTATTATTATTATTATTATTATTATTTTTATTATTATTATTATTATTATTCCCTTTGAATCATTGATGAAGTTGATTCATTTTTTTTTGCCCAAAACATGATTATAGTTTTAAGGATTTTTGATTTCGTTTCTTGCTTTCAAAGCATTTCTTTGTATCAAATCAACAGTTATATAGATATTGGATTATTCACGATTGAGATTCGTTTTCCGACATTTCTGTGACATTTGGAAATATAGATAGTTGAGTTGATGATCCCATAAACTCAAGTGCAATAATTTGTAAAATTCTGAATTGTAATAAATGGCACAAGTTGGAAATGGACTATTTTGTCAAGTTGCTAGAAGCAGAGCTAGGCGTGTGACTTGTGTGCGCGTGTGTGTTTGTGTGATGCCTTCATCTTTTCGTCACCTTTTCCCCACGCATTGCACGCTCGATAACCATTTTTTCACCCTCATTAGGCTCGCCAAAAATAGGCTTGAATTTCCCGCCAAGGTAATTCACCATGCAATTACCATTATCAATTTTTAACCATACATTGTCAATAAAGTATGTATAAATTTTAGATAGAAATAAAAATAAACGTACTTCCCTGACAAAGAGGATGAAACTTTAAAAGGTTGCAGTTGGGTTGCAGATTTCTTAAATATAAAAATGAGTTTTTGCAGCAATTTCACGCGAGAAATGGCATACATTATTGGTTTTTTATTATTTTAAGTTGAATCCGAACAAAAAAATTATCAAATTCTGCCTCTAATCATCATTTTTTATCATTAATTGCCGATATCAATTATGTCAAAATTTTATTATTAAAAGTGTTGATTCATCATTAAATAGCTAAAAATTATCATATCATTATTAATTGTATCTTCTTATTAATATAGTACATTTTTTATATGGTATGTCTACATTTTCAATACTTAATAAATTGTCAGCAAAAGTGACAATTTTTTAAGTATCAAAAATGGAAATAAAACATTGTATAAATGTTATGCGTTATGAAAAAGTAATTGTGAGTTATGATAGTTTTTAACGATTAAACTATAAATCAACAACTAAACTATAAAATAATGTCATAATCGATAAACACTAGAAAATTCCCAAAATGACGATTTGAGCTGTATTTGATGGTTTTTTAAAATCATATATTACCTGAAATGATATTGAATAATAAAAATCAGTGATTTATAGCGCAGATACTGTTTTTCATACTTGAGAAATTTTCAACCCAACGACAACCTTTGTAGGTTGTCGTTGGGTTGCATCCACTTTGTCAGGGTTGGAAAGTTGTACGGATCATAAAATAGTTTGCGCCAAAGCAAGCATCAGCCTGCTTTCGAAAACCCGTCTGTCTACTTACTACCTTACTACTACGCATTTTTCGTCCACTTTTTACATTTCACATGAAAAAAGCAGCAGTTCGTGAACATGGAAATTCCTTGCAATGTCTGTTGGATTTGCAGGTGCTGTTGTTTCTTCAAGCGTAAGAAGAAAAAGAGCGGCCGACAAAAATGACTGTCCGCGAGTGTCAACGCGGGCGCCATCGGCGTCAGCGGGAACAACAACGGTGCTCCGCGTCTCGGGGCCTGCGGCAAACGAGGTCTCGAGACCAACAACGCCGCCGCCGCCGACTCGGAGCGCGAAGCCGCCGCGACCTTGCTCCGTGCCAGCAGCAATTCCGCGTCGCGCGATTCCCTTCTGCACACCACCATCACGATGACGCCAACGCCCACGCCGCCGCCCTTGTCGAATTAATCATCATTATTATAATCGATATCTTTCTACCCACACACACACCCCTTCAACAACAAAAAAGGACCAACATTTACATATACCCCCTCCTACCACCACCACCACCGCCACCGCCCCTTCTTATATTACTCTTTATCATTACCATTACCCTGACAAAGAGGATGTAACTTTCAAAGGTTGCAGAAGGGTTGCAGATTTTTTAAAGATAAAAATAGGTTTCCGCAGCAATTATACACACAAAAAAACATACAATATCGGTTTTTCATTATTTTAAGTTTAATCTGAAAGAAAAAATTATAGAATTCCGCCTCTAATTGCCATTTTCGATAATTAATTGCCGATATCGATTATGTCACAATTTGATTATTAAAAATGTTGATATATCATTGAATAGCTTAAAATCATGATATTATTATTTACTGTATCTTGTTATTGATATATAACATTTTTTATATGGTTTGTTTACATTTTTGATACTTAATAAATTGTCAATAACAAAAGTGACAATTTTTTAAGTATCAAAAATGGAAATAAAACATTATATAGATGTTATGTATTATGAACAAGTAATCGTGAGTTGTTATAGTAGTTTTCAATGATTAAACTATAAATGAACAAATAAATTATAAAATAATGTCATAAACGATAAACACTATAAAATTCCCGAAATGACAATTTAAACTGTATTTGATGATAATAGGTGAAATTATATAAAATAATGAAAACCAGTGATTGATAGCACAAAAATGCCGCAAATACTGTTTTTTATACTTGAGAAATTTGCAACCCAACGACAACGTCTGAAGGTTGTCGCTGGGTTGCATCCACTTTGTCAGGGTATCAATCACCTGGAAATTTATCATTATTTTTACAATTACTACGACTTTACCAACCTTATTGTTATTAACGTTCATCTTGTACAATCCGGGAAACGACATTTTCCCATCAATTTTTCAAGGGTGGTTGTTATATGGTATGGTGCGTCGTGGAGGAGGAGGAGGAAGAAGGGAGGGGGGATTTGGAATCGAGCTGTGCAAGTTTGTTGAATTCATTTGGAACGGCGAGTTATTATTTTTATTTTTCATAGCGCGATTTTTGGCGAGAAATCGACATTTGAATAAAGCAAGGGTTTTTGAGGAGCAAGTTTGTTGGTTTGTACGGTATTGATAGCTTTGAGATTATTTTTGAGTGTTTGTATTTTAGGAGCATTTATGGCCATTTTGCCTGATTGATGAAATTATGCGTATTGCTATTTGGGTTGTAGTTGGTTTTGCCTTTTTTAACACGTTGCTGAATTTTCAATGGACATTATTGAGGCAATGATAGAACATTAATATATTTCTAGTCTACAAGTAATCGACTGTGTAATGCTGTCGTGAGGCAGAAAAAAAAGATTAAATTTTCAAATTTTAGCATAACTTAGAATTGATTACACAACTGTCTAAACGATAAATCAGTAGAACTGTCGATTTAAAAGTGAACAATACAAATGATAAAAAAGTGAAAAAACATCGAGACAGCTTTGATCAAACTGTTGCCAACACCAAAAATGAATCAACTCTGCAGACCATCAACGAAATTCAAATAGTGACAAGTAGATAGGGTGTATTATACTTTTTCGACGAGTCACCCGCGACGCACCAAGCTCCAACAGCCCCGAGTTGATGCTACTTTTGCTAATATTGTTATCGTCGATATCGATCTTGCGTTTCGAGCAACCTCGAAGCGGGCTGAAAATACATGTTTTTCGTTTTCGGGCCCGACTCGACGAGGTCGACGCATCCGCGAATGTGCAAATAGTCGTAAGGAATTGACGCATCGGCAAAGAATGATAGATACACTCGTGCCTGAAAATATACGTTTTCGCCACGGTTGCCACGCGACCTTGCAACACTCGTTGTCTTGTACAGTTAATTTTAAACAACTTTTTTTAGAGGTTCGTCCGTCGAAAAAAGAAAACAAGTTGCGCCGCTGTGCATTTTAAACTTTTCGTGCCCGGTGTGATTTGCTCGATTGTCAATCAATTACGTTTAAGCGATCGACGCCGAGTGGAATATTTCCAATTACCGAGGCAATCGAGTATATGATTAATATTTTTTGTTCCTCCTCACGTCGATTATTGCGTACATTGTTTTTCAAATACAATATTTCGGGCCATTGCCGTTTATGCAATTTTATTCATTTTCGCCGAAACTAAATACGAATATGCGTTGGCTGGCTTTCTTCACGGTGGTGACGACGTCTGTCGCCAAGCTGACTGCGCATCCTTTTTTTTTTTTTCTTTTCCAATTCCATTTTTGCGGCCAACTTCCGTAGCGAGGTCGTCGCCGTGGAATCGAGCCGAAAATTCCTAAACTATGCACCGAGTATTGTTCCTTTTTTTTTTTTTTTTTTTTTTTTTTTTTTTTTTTTTTTTTTTTTTTTTTTTTTTTTCTTTATGTTTGTGTTGTTTGGTGGACTTTTGTTTGATGATAATTCATCTACACGAGAAAAACACGTTAAAAGATACTCGCGCTAATTTTTCGCATTGAGCCAT
>JAPYZK010001410.1:0-22191 GCA_030522785.1 Platygaster equestris | reverse complement strand
ATTGGCAACACATGCCACAGTAAGCTGTCATAGACTTTTTGAATGAGATCGCAGATGAAGAACACCTGCAAAGGTCGTCGTTGAACGATACCAAAACTATTCTATCTAATGCAATGGTAAATGGTCTTGTCGGCGACCTGCAGTATTCTGTTGTTAATAGGATCAACTGTTACAACGTAGTCGTTGGGTGGTACGAAGCTCCAGACACTTCTGTCGGCGAACTTTTCATTGGTCAATCTGAGCTTCGTCTGCGGAAATACGAGTTTTCATCGCTCTTCGACAATCATCGGCTTGGCGGTGAAGCGATGAATTGTTACGTCGTGACTAGCTTTATCAACCGTTGGAAAAACATTATTCAGTGTTCTACTGTATTGACCACATTCTTTATCGGCAACGGAAACGAATATTATCCTGAAGAGATCAAGTTGTTTGTGAAAAAGTTGGAGAAGCTTGCTTATCTTCTGGCCTTTTTCTCAAGCCATTTGTTGAGCACCACCACTGGCGTTTGTTGGTAGCAAATTCGGAGAAATTAACTGTGACGTTGTTCGATCCGTTACAAAGAACTTGAGTTAAGATGCAAGTAAACATGGGAAAAGGTATGCAGCGTTCTAAACTGTTTGTCCAGCAGTGCCCCAAAAAACTGTGTTCGGCCTTTTAAAATAGGTAGACTGGAAAATTGTTAAACCAACGTCCCGACGATGCTTTCAACAGGATGGATGAAAGCGTTAGGCTACATCCAGAAGGTAAGGAATTGGGTGCCACGCGAACTGAAGCCGAAAGATGTCGAAAGGCGATTTTTCATGTCTGAAACGCACCTCGAACGCTACAAGAGAAAGTCGTTTTTACATCGAATTATTACTGGCGACGGGAAATGGATACATTATAATAACCCGAAGCGCAAAAAAACGTATGCGAAGCCCGGCCAACTAGAAACATCGATGTCAAAGCCGAATATACACGGTTCTAAGGTAATGCTTAATATTTGGTGGGATCAAAGGGACCAATTAACTACGAGTTGCTGAAATCAGGTCAAACCATTACGGGACAGCTGTACCGACAACAATTAATTCGTTTTAAGCGAGCATTGACAGAAAAACGGCCGGGATACGCGACCAGGCGCGAGTCTGTAATTTTCCATCATGACAATGCTCGACCACACGTTGCTACACCGGTCAAAAATTACCTGGAGGATAGTGGCTGGGAAGTTTTACCTCACCCGCCATATTTAGCAGACTCGGCGCCATCCGACTACCATTCATTTCGTTCGATGCAAAACGCCCTCACTGGTATGCGCTCTACTTCTAAACAGGGTATCAAAAATTGGCTTGATTCGTTCTTGGCCTCAAAGGACAAAGCCTTTTTCCGGCGTGGAGGTCATTTGTTACCAGAAAGGTGGGAAAAAGTGACTGCAAGCGATGGACAATATTTTGAATAACATGAAAATTCATTAATTAGTTAAAATAAAGGATCATTTTTATCTGAAAAGGTTCGGTTTTTAATTTATACACTTAATATAAAATATTTGACAGAAAATGTGAAAATTAGTAAAAATATAATAGATCCCGAAGGCAGAAAAGCATTCTGAATCGTTTATCTATGATAAACATAGAAGGATGGATTCATAGCCTTCCTCCAATTTTACCGAATAATGTATGAGTTCTTCTGAACAATTTCACTTAATCCTGGGCGAATTACGCAGTTTAGCATCTTCTTTTCTTGCCTTCGGGTTTCAGGATGTAGCTATTAATTTCCACTTATATTGCAATTAATTATGTGCATCGCTCTATGTGTTGACACGAATCTAGAGAATGAATTAAATGTCGGAATTGTTTGACGTTTATTTCAAGTCGATTCTCGCCCAACGAACCCAAAGACTTCGCTGCGACGCATTTGGAATACCAGTGCCAGTGGTACCAACCGGAACCCCACGACACTGGACGACGATCCGCTGAGACTGGGTGTACTACATAAGCTCACTTTGCAGGCGACATTTCAGGTTCTTCACAAACTTTGTTGCGGGTAAAATATCGTACATTACTCGTAGCTCTATACATTAGACATGTCTACGTAAGCACTTTGCTCACACGGTGTGGAAAATACACACATACAGTTGTCGTAAAGTTTACATACAAGTGCGTCTGCACGTTAACGTAAGCTTTACGTGAACTGTTAACATGATCGTAACATACATTCCACGAAAACTGTTGAGATTTGCCAACTTAAAAAGTTTGAAGTCGAAAAATTGAAGGAAAATACTCAATTTCTCACAGTATTCGAAATCCTCAAATTTGTAATTTTTTCGAAATTTCAGAAAATAACGTTCGACACGAATTTAAGGTTAACATATCGTAATCATGTTACGTAAACTGTTTACGTGAAGTTTACGTCCACGTGCGGACGCACTAGCGTGTAAACTTCATGCGTGAACTGTGTATATCAAGCTCATGAAAACATGTCTACAAGGGAGTGCGAGGTGTGCCACTATCGGGTAAATTTCTTTGCGATACTCGTCTTCGAACTTGAGGGATGCATATCGCGGCCTACGATATCGATACAAAGTGGCTATTCGCACTACTGTGGAGATATCGTTGAGTTTGTAAGGAGATAAGTGGAGATTTGTGATGTTTGTGTGGACACACGTGGAGATATGTGAAGTTACGTGAAGATATGTAGATAATTTGGATTGATTTTCTTTTTCAGAAAACGCACACAACCTTTTCACACTTCAGTAATGCGACATGACTAAATGAAAAATGAATTTTCTTTTGAAAAAACTTAAAATTATACAACTCAACTATTACAGGTTGGGATACTTACTTCAGTACAATCGTGAAAATAAGGCTGACCTTTCTCCACATAACTCCACTCAACTCCACAAATCTCCACGTGTATCTACACGAACACCACATATCTCCACTTATCTCTATACAAACTCTACCTGGATATCTCCACGGCAATGCAAATAGCGCGTTCCATATCGATACCTTAGTATCGATCTGTATCGGATTTTTCCGATACCATGGTATCGATGGATCGACTAAAAAGTATCGATATCACGATACTATCGTTATCGGAACCACTTATTTCTCGCATGAGTCTGTATTATTTAAAATCATTGTGAGAAATTATTATCTTATGAATTCATTAGTCATTTGTTTTGAAGAAATGCTGTCTACATAGTCTTTTTTGTAGTACATGATAGTTATATTCCGTTACAATGAACTATCGACCGCCAACTTCAAAATGACTCAATGAACTTTGAAACCTTAAAATCCTAAGGTACCCCAAAAAGTTTCTCGAATTATTCGAAACTCCACAATTGTGAAGTTTCTTGACTTCAAAAATTTTTGAATCTCTCTTTATGGAACTGCAAATTTTTCGAAAGTTTGAAACGCGAGAAATTTTCAATTCCGCAAAACTGCGACATGTCGAAGGTTTAGTATTCACTAGATATTTATGATCATTCAAATTACAGAAGACTTAAAATTCTCCGAATCTTCACATTTTGAAAACTTTTCATTTCCTCGTCGCGCTTGGGAATATTTTGATACCTGAAGTATCAGATCGAAAAGTATCGATATTGATTAGAATCGGCCGCTGAAGTATGGCAAATTATATATACTTCAAGGAGAGAGTCGATACTTTAGGTAATCGAATCATCAGGTATCGTATCGATACCTTACATCCCTACCGAACCAGCCTTTGGCTGCAAGATTCTCCGACTGGTATTGCAAAAAAATTCTCCTGTGATGGTACCCTTTACTCTACAAGTAATGTGATACACTCTGAATGTTAATTGGTACGGGCAAAAGCATAAGGCTAACGATGGAAATTTTTTGATGATAATGAAACGGGATTTCAAAAAAAACTGTCTCGCGCGGGCAAGACTTCCCAACTCAGGGATTACGAATTGCTTATGCTCCATCATGTCACTCAAATATCTTTCAGGTTGAAAGACACACAATATTACACTCTAACGACAGGAAAGGTTAAATTATCATAAATCATTCAATAATAAAGTCGTACACTAACTCGTTTAGAACACAATGGTGGATGCAAACTTTCTCAGAGACTTTCACATTTTATCACAATATATTATCATAACAAAACACAATAGTTTAGCTGCAATAATAAGGAGCGACCAAACAATTGACTTAATAAATATATTATACGGTAAATAACGTACACATACCATAAATGTCAACAACACACTTACCAGCTGCATAAGAGCGTACTTTGAAATAAGTTACGTGCATACATTACGCGCGCGCTTCGTGTATACTGGTCTGCCCACCTAGTATACTACGATCAGTACGTGGTATGCTAAGGACTAATCGTATCTTATTGAAATTCCAATGCCACCTAAATCAATTCTTTGAACTTTATGATTTTTCAACGGAATAACATTTATTGTGTGTCAAAGCCAGGTATAAATTTCAAGAAGCCTGGAATATCATCAGCACATGACGTCTTTAGGCCTGGGCCCAAAGAATAAATTTACACAGAATAATTGAAAAAAGACATCGAGATTCCTACCTGTCAGCGTACGTTTCCACTTGATTTGTTACACCCTTGATCAAGCGGACCGTTTACTCAAGACACCCGAGACGTCTGCTCAATCGAAGTTGATAAGTACTATTTTTTTCAACACGCGCACTCTAAACAAGAGTTTTGATCGGCCATATTGCCGAGAGTAATATTAATTCGGAATGATATATTTGCAAGTACTTGGGCGTGAAATTTTCAAGCTGACAATGAGTTTAGTACATAAGTATGACGCAGTTCCGTTGAAATTATCCTTGTGTTTCAGAAGTGTTCTTAGAAATTTACTGGCGTTCAAAAAACAAATACCGGAACGCATATCATTATACACGTTCAGAACGCATTTGGAACATGCTTCGGACGCATTTCATCGAACGCGTTTAAAAAGCGTTTTCAGAACGCGCTTGAAACGTGTTTAAAATACGTTTTTGAAACGCTTTTTGGATGCATTAGAAACGTATTACATGGGAGATTGGTAAAATGCATTTGGAACGCATTTTCCCAAAAATCCTCAAAAACGCGTTCTTTACTCGCGAATCTAAGCGAAATTTCTTTCCGCTTTCTTATACGTTCGCCCATCGTTTTTCCGTGTGAATGGGAGACACCTTTCGAACACATTTCAGAAACGCGTACTAAACGTGTTTGATGAACTTATTCAAAACGCCTTTCGATTGTGTTCTAGAAACGCGTTGTTGATGCATTCTGAAACGCGTTCGAAACGTATAACAAGTCCACCCGACACACGTTCCAAACACGTTGTATGAGGACGCATTCGGAACGCTTTGTAAACGCTTTTCCTTTTTCCACGGGGAATCCGTGCTCGAAAATGGTCAGAAATGATTATTTCACAAGTGGATATATACGCGAAACTGTTTACGCCGAGCCAAATTAGGCCAAAAGAAATTCTATTGGTTCTAGCTAATAGTTCTATTAGCACTGCGCATGCGCACTTGCCACTTCGCGTCATCGGCCTCAAATCAGTCGCTTTTGGCATTCGTGAACAAGCCCAGGTGCGCGTGTGGAAAAAAAAATGTAATACACAGATGGAAATTGAATAGGGATACCCATTTATCATGTTACTATGATTATTATTTGTGAAGGTCTATATAATATACATGAGAATGAACTTTATTTTGTGTTTGTTCCCACTTTACGCTCAAACCGCTAAATGGAATGACTTGACACTTGGCACGATTGTTAATGATACTTTCGAGAAGGTTTGTAAGCACTAAGCAAGGTCACGAGGCGGCCGTGTCGATTGGAACGGCCGCGAAGCAGCTGTCTCAGTTACCGCGACGGCGGAGCCGTTGCCACCGTTAGCTTTCTCATGCGTATAAAGCCCACGTGAGACAGGTAAGAGATGATAAAATGTTCCTTAGTTATAGAGATCACTTTTTTACACACTCATTTCACAGATCTTATGAATATCTAATAATAGTTATTGGTACTGTGTATACTGTCGAAAGTTTGCAAAAATTTATGAGCCTTCAGTAACATATGATATCAACATTTCTTCTCTTCTTCCATTTTTTTACAATGATATAGCCGTTTTGATTAAATATTGGTCAAACTTCCCCAGTCTTTCATATCGATGTGAATTTATGTCTACCTACAATTTATCTTTTTTTTTTTCAAAAAACAATTGAAAGCTTCGAAATTTTCTCATACAGAGAACCTTGATATTCAGAAAAAATCCTGATTATCATAAACCTTTCTATATTTGTATAGAATAAATTTTCCTGATGAGAGGAATTCCTCTTACAGTAATATACGATACGTTTTTATTACACGAAAATTAGGTTCTTAACGTTTTTCAGCAATGTATAAAACGTTTTCATAATACGAACACCGGAAATGGCGGCTTTCGTAGCCTGCGAAGCGTTGCGAAAATGGCCGCATGCACGTGAGCGGGTTCGAAAGTACTTCGCAAACCCTAGAGATTCCAAGCCTCTTATTACAAACCCTAGTGTCCATACTTTGGCGGGTTACGACCTAATACTACCCCATGGAATTCACAATTGTTTCCACTACAGCGCACACAAACTTTTCGTGCGCTGTAGTGGCAACACTTGCGTTGCATCGCTAACTTCAAGTCGTATATGTCAATTGTTATCAACGTTTTATTTGCGTTACTTCGAAAATTTCGACGCTAACGAAAAAAATCTAAAAAAGAGGCAAAATAGAAAGCGATGAAAAATATTTCACTCCTCCTGAATTCGAGAAAGAGGTGAACAAGATCCTCGCCGAAAAAATGTTGCCAGCCAAGTCGAAAGCGCGCTACGAGCTTGCTTACAATGCGTTTTTTGCTTGGCAAAAACGAAGAGGAACGACGTCATTTACTGAGTCGTGTTTCATCGTTCACTTCAATGAAAAATCGAAAACGATGTCACAAACCAGTTTCTGGTCTATTTATTCAATGCTGCGAACCACATGCGACCTGAACAACAACGTCAACACCGCGGACTATGCGAAAATGAAAAAAATTTGTCAAAGACCCGCACTGTTACATTTTGAAGAAATCCAAAGTTTTCACAGCAAAAGATTTCAATAAATTCATTCAAGAAGCTCCTAACACCGTAAATTTGGCAAACAAAGTGACTATATTATATTATTCAGGTCGAAGAAGTGAGGTTATGTCTCTCGTATTTCTTATGAAAAATCATAACTCTCATTTCAAATTCATATGAACTCTTATATTTTCCGGCTTTAATTCGAACTGTACTCATTTTCATATCATTCCGAATTTGTCAAGTCAACTGACAACAGCATTTTTCCAAAATTTTTTCATCGTCTTTTTTGGGCACCATTCATGTAAGCCTTATTTCAATGAAATAGCATATTTTCAAGTGTCTGATACCCAAAATCAGAATCAACTACAAATAATAAATAATGACATTCTTTGCGATTCTAACGGTTGCGTTATTTCAATTTTTTTATTTCGATTTTGTAATTTGTCAAAAAATGAATGTAATCAATTTTCATACAGCATTAATACACTTCTAAAATTTGTCTTATCATTTTTATTCTCTTCCTGATGTAATCTTCATTTAAATCTGAATTTTGCATATTTTTTAAATGAAAAAAATTGAAAAAAATTGAATCATTCCTAATACATTTTAAATGACAAAAAAAATATTTTTCGCGTTGGTTGTCGACATTTTCGGTATATCGGGTGCTTGCCGAAGCGATGAATTGACAAAAATGAAATTTGTTGTGAATCTTCAAGGCAACACTGGAGTCGTCGATATCCCCGATAGCAAAGCACACGTGCCAAGGAGATTTTACATCCATGAAAAATTTACCGACATTGTGAAGAAGTACATCAATCTCCAACCTTAAAATTGTCCAGTGAGTCGATTTGTCCTCAATTTTCAACGTGCAAAATGTACAAATCAACCCCTTGAAAGCAACAAACTAATGGCAATACCAAAAAAAATCGCAGAAAATCTGAATCTTTGAGAAGCAAAACTGTATACGGGGCACAGCTTCCGCAGAACTTCTGCTACACTCCTCGCTAAAGCTGGAGGGGACCTAACCACGATCCGAAAACACGGTGGATGGAAATCTGCAACTGTTGCAGCACAATATGTCGACGAAACCAAGAAATTGAAACACAGCATTGCCGGTCGAGTGACAGAGGATATTTTCCCATTAACAAGCAAAGTTGAAAGCAACACTTACGTCATCTTTACTTAAAATGAAGAAGGAATCGTTGAAAGTGAAGAGGAAATTCTTCAAAATGAAGAAAATGAAAAAAAAAAAAAATCAACACAAGATGGAACCCCGAAAAACAGATACACCAAAGCAAACCATGAATTTTGGTAGTTCTAAATTTGAAATGCATAACTGCAAAGTGTATTTTCAAAACCTATGATGTTTTCTTCTGTTGTAAAACAATTTCTTCAATTCTTATAAACTTTTCAAACTTTTCCTGTAATGTGTTAAATGTGATATTATTACATACTTCAAAGTGTAAATATGTACAATATATACGATACTTGAATACCTCAATATTGTACGAGATAAAACAAAATAATAATTTCTCTCATAACTTATTCCCTTATAATTTTTTTCTCAAAATAATTCCAAATAATTATTTTCTGAAATTCGTAAAATATTTTTTATTCCGAATTTTTACATATTCTACATTTTTGTGAACTTTGTGTCATTCTTGATATTAAATTTTTGCCGACGAATTTTATAGCTTTTTCTATATTTATGTCAGATACCTTCCTACTCGAAATATTTTATATCTTCTTCTATATTTATGTCAGATGTCTTACTACTCAAAATATTTCTAACATTCTAATTTTTTCTGATGTTTTCATTCAAAAATTTTCAACTGTAATTGTTTATTGTGAATGTCGTTTTATCAACTTCTGTTTATTGTTGAGTTCAAATTCCTTCTTCTTGAAACGTATTTCATCTTTTTCATATTTCTTATCACTAATTATTTCTTGTTGATAACTTTTTTTACTATCTTCTATTTCAAATTACTGATTATTCCTTATTAGAACATTTTTTCAACTCTCCAAAAAGTTGCGGATCAAATTTTTGTTCAGAACTTTTTTTAATTCTGTTCTCGAAATTTGTCTCATTTATGGGACTGTGTGGAGCTTTTTGAAATTTTTTTCAATCAAAATGTGTTATTTTATTTTCAATTCTTATGTAAATGTTTTGAACTATATTTCTGGATGTCTAATTTCTTTCACAAACTTTTTTTATACTTAATTTTCTCTAATTTAGAATTATGATTTGAATAGTTTAAATATTCGATTTCAAATTTCTTTGAAAAAAAAATTTTTTGAATTTCGGATTATACGAGAAGATTAAATCATCGTTTTTCTTTCATTGCAATATTTGGTTTTATTTATTGTCAGGGAGCCTCCGGCCCCCCAAACCCACCGGCCGGAGCTCCGCCCTTAGACCCCACCGGAAGCTGTGCCCCCGGACCCCCCCCCCCCCGCCCGCCTGGAGTCGTTTGCCCCCTATTGCTGCGACACTGAATTTGCTTATTGTTAAACTCTATATGCGATAGTCTCGCTAACACTTCGCAGGCTACGAGCCGCCATTTCCGATGTTCTTTTTGTGAAAAAAAGGATACGCAGCATGAAGCTGAATCCCTGCGGATTCAAACGAGCGTGAAGTTGGCTGCACGAGGGGCCGAAGGCCCCGAGGGCTGTCAACTTCACGCTCATTTGAACCCGCTCGGTTTTGCCCCTTGCCACGTAATGTACAAAGAAACATGGTTTTATAGGGTTCAAAAATTCTTTAACTTAGAAGTGCCATTACATGGGCACACCACGAGCGACAGTGACTACACGGAGAAAAAACTTGAAGTTGAAGGTCCTAGAATTCTAGCCCAAATCACTGAACCATTGCGTACGGCGTGCCCAGTTCGTCTTGTATGTCGAAAGTCACTATGAATTTAAATTATTTCTATTACATCATATCGACATAATATTAACATAAAATTATAAGATACGCTATGTTGGTATGGTGGAATCGAGTATATGGTCACGTGACATTTCGCAACATAAGTATTTCTGCTACACAGACAGCATATGTGTCTATGTCATTCAGCTATAAGGGCTGAGTGGTTTTGTGAAAACGTTGTATGGTTTGGTGAAAGCACTCTATAGTTTGTTGAATTAAAGGATAAGTTTAAGGAGCCTATGTCACATTCTGATCACGCGAGGTGATCACGGGGGTCAAGTGATACTGTGATGTGCTTTTCTGCGCACATTATCGAGTTCTTGACGTTCTAGACTGTTCTCGACTATTTTGGTGCAAGAGCATGCAAGAACAGCAAAAGTACATCAATTTACTGAATCGTATTGTCGCGTTTTCCTTCATTACATTACTACGAATTTTTACTGAGTTATCTAAAAAAACGTGCATCGTATTCAGCTGTGTTTCACGTAAGTGCAATAACAGATAAGGAATTTCTACATGAATCTTACAAACAACCTTCAATAGTAAGCAGCACATTGTTGTATTTTTTTACACCACATTTTTTGACTAACATTCAAGTGGTTCAAAATATGTGCAACTGCAGAAAATTCTCAAATTGAAGTGAATTACAATTATATATTATTTACAGGTTATGGCAGCGCTTGCAGAAAACAATAGACTCGGAAACCAGCAGGTAATTTTTACAAAATTTGATCCTACCCATCTAAAATTGAGAAATTCTGAATTCATAATTTTTCAAAGGGACAATGAAGATTCTTTTTATTGCTACATTATTATCATTTATTTCGTTATTTCAATTTTTGGGTTTTTCTGTCGCGAAAAAATATTTAATATTGTAAAATTTGGCTCCGAATACTGATAAGTGTATCAATTTGTTTTCAATGTCAATAACGAAAAATATTTCAGATTGACATTTTCAATGAGTTTCTAACTTAATTATGGACAACTAATAAAATTTATTGGAGGATGTTTTTTATAATTTTTAAGAATTCTTTTTGGGAATGAAATAGTTTGCTTTTTGAAACAAGCAAAAATAATGAATTATTTAATTCAAAAATGATTACTATTATCACTGACATCATATTGTTGAATCGTTATCATTACATTATTGTTTTAATTTTTTTGGTTTTTCTGTCGATGGAAGATATTGAATTCTAAAAATTGACTCCGAATACTGAGTGAATTAATTCCTTCTGAATATCAGAGACAAAAAGTATTCTCGATTGACATTTTCAATAAGTTTCTAACTCAATTATTGACAACTATTAAAATTTATTTGAAGATGTTTTTTATCCATTTTTGAGAATTCTGTTTGGGAATGAAATAACTTGGGTTTATGAGGAGAAAAGATTCATAAATTGATTACTCATAATTACTTTTAATTTTTTATTTTAAAGAATTTTGAAGATTTTATGCTTTCAAGCAAACAAGGGAGGTCAATTTTGCAGTTATTCCGTACAAACAAAAAATTGAACAAAACCACTCGCTCTTCTTTGTGCAGACTTATAGTAGAGCGAAAGTCTAGTCGGGTTTTTAAAACACTTCCCGATGGTACTCAAATTTTACCCAGATTTTCGTTAGTATTTGTCCTTAAATGTTTCTGTATAACGATCCTTACACATGTCTTGAACTATTCAATTAGGCATGCGTTCTCAGAAGTAGCCGTGCACGCTTCGCGGAGTTGATTGCTGGGCTGCAAACTGTTTTTCCAAAAGAAAACTCCGAAGCTTTTTACTCGCCCTGCGTCTATCAAGCAGGTAGGAAAAACGCATGCGTTTCAGCCAGAGGAAATTTGTGGAATTGCTACAACCAAAAGAAAAAGACGTTGAGGAAGGCTGGTCTTCTTGAAAAAAGCGGCCCATCAGATAATGATTCCGACATTGAACATGCAGAAGACAAGAACGGTATATTTATAGCATATGTATTTATGATTAGTATCTAATTATTATACCATATTCATATATTATATATATATGACTGAAACTGACTCGATCGTTTAGGAACAAAATTCCTTTACTACAAACAGTGGAATAAAAATATTTTTCCGTTTTTAAGGCGAAGAATCTCTGAATTGGTTAACAAGTCAATTAGAACCGCCTTAAGAGGTTAAGCGATGTTGGACAAAATCGTTCTTTCCACGGCTTGCGTTGTTCAAAAAAGACGATTATAGCATCTACGATTACTTCCAGTCGTTTTTGATTCTCAATTCTCCTGAAGGGAAAGAATTGGTAACTATTGCGTTACTCGATTCAACGATATTTTCAAATCTACTTGGGATCTAGAAATTTTCATAACTTCTGATGATGATGAAGATGATAATGTTAATAATAATTACTCCATAAGGAAATAATATTTCAGAGAATCATTCTTTCTTTTCAGCTCGAGCTCGATTTTGACCGCATGCACCCAGGATTCAGGTCTGCATTTTCGAGGAGATGGGAGACAATCAAATTCAAAGTGCTCATTCCTGAACAAAAAAACAAAGCTCAGTCCAGAAGAAAAGGGCCTTCTTCGCAACGTTACGCAGTTGACAACTGGTTCGTTAACCGAAGTTATTATTTACATCTAGAAACCAATGATATTTTGAAACTGTAGACACCTCATAACAAGCCTAATCAAATAATTTCACTTCCAGATAAGCAGAATTAAATCATTTTTCACCTCTACCCTCATTTGACCCATTCGACGGCTCGCGTGAAACGTAAAAGTGGCGACAATAGACAGAATGTCAATCAGAGGTCTAATTTGAAAGAAAAACGCGACGCTCTCGTGATACATGTTATGGTAAATTCATCTTTATGCATGATTGCGCTTTTGCTACTTATACTATTTCAGTTGATCTCTAAAAAATTCAACAATTATCTCTACAGAACAGTACCGAATTCGATTCTGCAATTCAACAGCGGAAAGCCGACCTTCTCGCTGCAAAAAAAACCTTCCAACTGACTGTTTTCCTGATTGGACCGCTCCTGAACATCGAACAGGTTTATGCGATTGTGCAAGACGTCACATATAAAACAACATCGTGTGTAGAAGCGTTTGAATTGGCCATAAAAATTTATGTATGCTTGACTTGCAAGTACCCAGATGACGCTTACAGGCCAGGATATTGTAAATGAAGTAAAGTCAGCATCTAAGGAATTATTACAGACCCTTTCATGTGTTCGCATTGAACATCAACGTTTCAAACTTTTTCAAAAGCACAAATCGTACATAGCACTAAAAACTTTTTACATCGGTTATAGAGATGACTATAAGATGAAAAATGAAGTGGCAAGTAAAATCAAAGTTCTATTAGTAGCTCAATTCATTCCACTCAGAAATGTCTTCAAGAATTTTTTTGAACTTCCAAATGTTCTGAACAAAACAAAAGATTACATAAATGGATTAATATCTAATCAAGAAGTAATTACAAATTTCATACAGTATGACTTGTGGAAAAAAAAATAGAAAAATATCCAAACGATGTGATGATTCCATTGTTTCTGTTTTTTGATGATTACGAATCTAATAATCCACTCGAATCAAGGAAAGGTATTGGGAAATGTGGCGCATTTCATATCAGTATACCAGTTTCACCACCTGAAATGCAATCAAAATTTGAGAATACTTTATTGTTCGTTCTCTGCAACACTTTAGATCGAAAAGCGGCCAAAGATAAAGTAATTCTTTCTGAAATGATGGACGACTTAAGTTTTCTTTTGAACGAACGAATTCTTGTCACTTGTAATTCGCGAACAATCCGGTTGCGTTTCATACTAGCTTTATTACTCGGAGATAATTGAAGTTTAAACTTGATTCTTGCATTTTAGTAAAATTTCTCTTCCAATGCGTTTTGCAGATTTTGTAATATTTTGTTCAAAGATATTAAAAAATATCTACGTGAAGACAAGTGTCCCCCACAAACTATTGAAAATTACGAGGAACCACCGTGCTCCGAAAATCTAAAATCGTACGGCATAGAAAGAAAGTGTGTTTTCAATGACTTGGAAGATTTTCACGTCATTGAACATTTCAGTGTCGAACCCATGCATGATCTTCTTGAAGAAGTATGTCGTTACGATCTCGCACTCCTCCTGCATTTTTTCATTTACGTGAAAAAGAATTTCACGTTAGAACGATTAAATGCTCGGATTCAAGGTTTTTATTTTGGTCACACAAAAAATGTCGGTAAACCTGTAGAAATTCTCGAATCTCATCTGAAGAAAAAACATGAGTGCATAATGCTTTCATCAGCGGAAATGCTTCTGTTCGTAAGAAATTTAAATTTGATAATAGGAGACTTGATTCCAAAAAGCGACAAACATTGGGACCTTCAACTTCAACTGAAGGACATCATAGAAATTATCCGTAGCAACGTTGTTGAAAAAACGACTTACAAAGTTCTTGAGACTTTGATTACAGATTATTTGACCAATCTTCTGAACTTTTTCCGAACAGCATGAAACCAAAACACCATATTATTTACTATCTTAGAATCATGAAATCTGTAGGTCCTCTTTGGAAAATAGCATGTTTACGATTCGAAAGTAAACACCAGGAAGGTGGAAGAGCTGCTCGTTATGCGATTAGTAAAGTGAATATTTGCAGAACAATTGCGATTCAGAACAATTGCGTTAGAACAAAATTTTAGATTTTTGACAAGAGCTGTTCCTGCTTCAGGCTTGGTCACAAGAAAAAAGATTACTAATAAATTGCCTTTTACTCATAAATTTTGCCTGAAAGTTTCGGAGATGATGTTGTTCTTATACAAAATCTCGAATTCTACGGGGAAATCATTTTGCGCGGCACAATTATAGCTCCATTTTCGAAGAACAGCATTCGCATTCATGAGATATGTAGAATAATTACTTCTGATGGCGACGTAGAAATGTATGCTCTATCAAAACAATTTGATTTTTTTGAGTACAGCGAACATTATCAAGCCTGTTAGATCATCGACAACGAAAAATTTTCATGGAAGTGCCAACCGTTCAGTTTTTTCACTAGCGGGATTGTTACATGTATGAATAGGTTAAGGAATGGAAACTTTTTTGTCCAGAAATTGTGGTACTACATTTAAGAAGTGCAATAAACTCAAATCATCCATTCGATAATTATGTACAGGCAATCATTCTGAAACCCTATGATGATTCATAATAATATATTTTCGAGACTTTTACGATATCTGTGTAGTGCAATTTCATAGACTGTTTGGTTGAAGCTAATTTTCCAGTATGTAAGATATGACAAACTATGCTAAAGTATAATGTTCTTTATCATCGTGTGGAATATATTTTTCAATCAAGTAAAATTTGATATTGCATGCTAAAATATCATTTCCATAATCATATTGTGGAGAACATTCTTTGGTCGAGTAAAATATGTTATCCCATACTGTATAACGATTCATTATACACCGTAACGGATTTCACTTGAGTAGTATGGCATTTTTGTAATGTAAGTAAATTCACCAAACCATAGAACGTCTTAACCAAGAATCGCGAACTAAGCACGCAGTGAACAATGGTTTGGTCATTTTTTTTTAAATTGTAGGACTTTTAACTACAACTTTTTTCTCCGTGTAGCGATGATGCGCAGTAGATCCGAGTCGTTTTGTATACTCCTTTTTCATATTTCGGAAATTCAGCGCAGCGACAATGCACTCGAGCTCAACGACCCAATCACGTTTTATTTAGTGCCAACCGGTCACTTTTTCAAGGTCTCTAATGATGGCGATCGCCATTTGCAATGTTCAGTCTTGCGCACCGCTTCAATCACAAGGAGACGCAAAAAATAGCAAATTGGTTGATAGCAACAAGGCGCGAATTTTGCTCAACGTGTGGCTAGGTGCACGCACACATGTTCATTGTACACATGCATTAGAAATCGCCATTTTCTGAACCCAAATGGTCCGGTCTCGCTTTGAGGGTCGCTAGCCATTATGTGGTCGATTATGGCGACCGTATATATCTTCATCTCATAAATAGTTGCTGTCGCTGTGGCTCGTCGCCGGCGTTTGTCGCTCGACGCGTGCCCATGTAATGGCACCTTAGGGTGGTAGTAGTGCTGTCATGATAGTGAGTGTCACGATAGTGGCGCGAGTAACTATTACTCTCTTAAGGAGACTTTTACCATCGGCGAATGCATGTTTTCATGCAAATGCGGTTACCACGCCGTTTTTTTGGTTAAACATGGCCCTTGGCGGAGACTCGTAATGTTAGCTTTGCGAAACTCCGGCTGGCATTGCAATTCGATTGCCACAAAAGAGTCATTTTTTTTGTGTCCTCCGCGAGTTGTTTACGTAATATCGTTATACACGGATTCATTTCTGTGTTATTCGATTGGTGTTCGACGCTCTGGTCCTCTTGAAGTGACTTTTTGTTCGCGTTTCGTTTTGATTGCTCGTGTGTTGCTCGGGTTATTCGACTCAGAATAATTTTTTCTATGTTTTATACTAGAGTTCATACGCCGTCAGAGGAAATGCAGCTAAGTCCCTATCATGAAGAGTCACAGTTCAAGTACGCACTCTCCTTTTCGTGGGCCCGCTATAATTAACATTTTAGGGTGAAACTAAAAGTGCCGCTGCGATCTGCTCGTGGGTCTAATCGACCCTCTGCCTGAGGGTACGGGCAGATTACTATTACAGAGGGGCAAAACGCTGGTCAATGGACAAACGTCTGGGCTCTGTCGGGTTAAGCCTGGTCCACAATACGTCGCAGGAGACACGTTACGACGGTCGCGTCACAAGAAATAAAAAGTTGGGTTTGGTTTGACTATGTCGCGTCGCAACCTTGCGGCTGCGACCGTCGCCACCTTACGACTGCGACCGTCGCAACGTGATTCCTGTGACGTATTGTAGACCAGGCCTTACTAGCCCGGCAGGACTGTCACATTTCCGGCAACGACAACATACAAAAATTACTCCGCCAGCGGCAGCCCCGGCAGCCTAGGAGTGCCGGCGACCCGGGTAACAATTCAGCCACAACGCGCGTGCTTTAAGATGAGCCGCCACAACAACGAGTCGAGATATCACTGTGCTTCGATTGTCCCGACTACGAACGCAGTTTTGGGTCGAGAAGAGGCTCGACGCTTCATCGTCGAAGGTGTACCCAGAAGCGGTCAATGCCGCAATCGACGTTACAAGAACAAGAGCTCGATGGCCGGAGGAAGAGATTGCTCTCTCGGCCAGGACTGAAGTCGAGGGTTTAGCTCTTGAAGCTAGATTCATGAACGAGTTCATCATGTACTCGGAAGTATTACCAGACCGAACTCTCGAATCGGTAAAAGGCGCAAGAAAGTATCCAGCCTACAAGCCTATGGTAGCTACAATGCACGACTTCGCAAACCAACATCAAACAACACGCAGACCCGTCCTGGCTGATAAACTACCCGAGGAACCTCAAGAGGTGGGTGACTTGGGCGCCGACCGAACCTCACAAATCAGCCAAGCGATTACCGAGGAGATCGCCCAGATCCTCACACAGCTCAAAAACGACATCGGCTCCAACAGTCGGCAGCTCAGTGCAATCGTGCGAAGGCTTTTGGCAGGTAAGGATGTGTCAAATGAGCTTGGAGACTGGTTTAAGGGGACGTTCCCGGGAGCAAACCGAGAACAATGAAAATGCTTTCGACAGCGAAAGGAAGCATCCCAACAGGACCGACAAACCGAGTTGGCAAAAACGAAGACAGGAATATGCAGCGTAGCTACAGTTCTTTACTGAGTCAAGCTGCCAGAGAAGTGATAGATGGAAAAAACATATTGAGACCGCCAGGACTGCCAGAGATGGCTGAGCACTGGCGGCCGATTTTGTCCGCTAATTCACCCCCATTCACGCTCAAGATATATCTTCCTCCAGAGAAAGATGAAACGAAACTCGAAGATCTTTGGAATCCTGTCACGGGCAACGAATTCGGAAGATCGAAGTTCTGCTCAACACGGCTGTCGGACTTGATGGTGTCACAGCACGTCAATGAAGAACAGTACCGATTATTACAAGAGCCTTGTTCTAATAAAGATTTCTAAGAAAGATGAGAGCATTGCAGCAGGGGATTTTAGACCCATAAGCATAGCTTCAATCGCAGTCCGTCAGCTTTATAAGATCTAAGCGACAAGGATACGCAAAGCTGTAATAATTCATTAACGTCAGCGTTGCATGGACGACGGCTGTGCCGACGATGTCGCGGTGCTCGCGGCGCTTATGAAGGACGCAACGCGTAAGCTAAGAGAAATAAATGTGGTTTCCATGGACTGTGCCGAGGCGTTCGACAGTGTTAGCCATGAGGAAATCGGTGCTGTCTTGAGGCAAAGAGAACTGCCAACATGTTTGGTAAACTACATTTATTTTACTTATCGAAATAGTAGAACAGTCCTAGAAATAGAAAAACAGCGTTCCGAAGAGATCGCAGTCTTCAGAGGTGTGAGACAGAGAGACCCCCTGTCCACCGTGGTATTTTGTCTGGTGCTGGACAAAGTCATCAAACCACTTGCTGACGGAATTGGTTATAAGCTCGGCGATGCCCGACTAAACGTCTTACTTTACGCCGACGACGCGTTTTTGGTTTCCTTGACTAGATCAGGAATGAGAAAAGCCCTTGTTACCGGTGTGGGGCTGCATTTTGATGCAGCAAAGTGTACAGCTTCGTCATGCGTTCCCTTAGGAAAGGACAAGAAAATGAAGATAGAAGCCGAGCCGAACTTTTTGCTTGAGAATGGAAGAGTGATACGAAAGGTGACCTCCTCGCAAAAGTGACGTGACCTGGGTGTTGATTACAGGCCAGTTGGTTCAAGGAAGGCTGGGGGAACATTGCGAAAGAGATCGAGCGGATTACTGAAAGTCCGCTCAAGCCACTACAACGGCTATTGATCACAAGAGCGTACCGAAATTGTATCATCGGCTTGTGCTTGGGGGAACTACTCTGGGGAAACTCAGAGCCCTCCACGTACAAATCCAAATTACAGTGAGGTAATGGCTCGCATTGCCGGCCGATGTGACAAAAGCATACTTTCACGACTCGGCGAACAGAGGAGGCCTTGGCCTACCGCCTTCAAGACAACAATTTCAACTCTAATGCTCGAAAGACTCTAGAGCATGTTAAATTCTGGATCACCAATTGTTCGTACGGTATATAAAGAACATTGGATTTATAACAGAATTCGATGGGCCAAAATGGCACTTACCAAAGGTGGTGTGTCGTTGCGAAATAAGGCCAACGCAGGGAGATGGTGGACCGAAGCCCTTTACAAATCTGTAGATGGTCGTGAGTTGAGGGAGAGCAGTGGAATATCTGCAAGCAGTGCATGGGTGTACAACAGCCCTGAAATTAGCGAATCAACTAGGGTACGCACATCGCGTGGGTTCAGGAGAAGCGACATGAAGACAGCCTGTCGCGCCGGTTGCTCGTCAACTGGAATGGCAGTGCATGTAATACAATCTCGTCATAGAACCCACGGCAGGCGAATAATGAGGCACGATGCTATATGCAAAGTCCTCGCTCCTGGCCTGCGAGACCTAAATTGGGAAGTCCACGAAGAGCCACGATTCCGCACAAGTGCAGGTATAAGGAAGCCAGATTTAGTGGTGATTAAGAACGTCACAATACCGCTCGATGCATCCCACTAAATGGAATGCGATCATCATAAGAAGATTAGGGATCTGAAAGATGGGATATCCAAGAGGTATCATGTGCCCCCGGATAACGTACGATATCACTTGTGTACGTTGCCATGGATAGAAATTTGGTCGGCGAAGTCAGCTTCGAAGTTGACTTCGATGGAGCTGTCGATGAAACTTTTGGATCCCATTAACCTAAGATCACTCAGAGGCAGTCACATAAACTGGACTCGGTGGAATCGCATGACCACCAAACGAGTAGATGCTCTTCGAATTGGCGGCGGTTCAGGTTGCATCTAATTTTCTAGACAAGTAGGGTAAAGTGCACCGTTACATCCTAAATCGGCAGCACGAAATAAAGCCGTAGAGGTAAGAGTTTAGTACAATAGCTTAACAACATTAAGCTTCGAGTCCAACACTGTTTAACAAGGAGATCTGTTATCCGTGCGTAAATGCATTCTCCCCTCTTAAAAAAAAAAAAAAAAAAAAAGAATTAGTACTGTCACGATAAAAATTATGGTTGAATTCGCCGTAAATTTTGATATCAGGTTAGAAATGTATAAAAAAAATTCCTTGCCAAATTTCAGGTCATTCCACTACGTCAAACTCTCATCATTCACAGAAAACTTTAACATGCGCTCTTATGGAAATCGCGTGTTTTTTTTCATCGGAAATAAAAAATTATCGTTGAAGAATCCTGGAACAATTGGAGGAATATGATCAATGCATTTTGCGACTCTACGAAATTTCACGATGATTCACTTATTTTATTACGAGAAAAGAATGTGTACACAAATTTGATCGCGTCTACACTGGAGAAAAAGTCAATACGTGCATTGACTTATCCATAATTTTGAGGAGTATTTGTTGATATTGGACATTTATAGAAGTTCCAGTGATGGAACCACTGCAGCTTTTGATCGTGAATTCCTGCGCCGCATGGAAATCAAAAATGGCTGCGTTTCGGTGACTACCTCAAGAGCTAGGGAGGTACAGTATTTTGAATATGATGGTCTCACTTTTTTTCTCGATTTGCGATACTTTTCTATCGAATATAGGGAAAAATCATGGAGACATATATCCGGAATACTGTACATATGTATTCTGAAATCTACCCAAGCATTCATGTTTCTAGATCAAAAATTCTAATTTTCGATTAATTATACTTTTTTTTACCTAAGCGCTCCTACTTCTTGATCGGAAATTGCGAATTCGCATTGTGTACAACCGATACAAGTCGAAAATTTCATTCCATTTCGAATAGTGGAATAGACTTTTGAATCTAGAATAAACTCAATTATTATCACTAAAAGTAAGTAACGGAAAGCCATCCAATGGCGATGGGGAAACCCAAAAACCAAAAGAAAAAAACCGACGCTGGAGAGAAACCGGAATCGGGAGAAAGAGAAAGATCACGTGGCGGCTTATTTGGCCCTGATAGCCCCAATCAGAGCAAGACTTATCACGCAAATTCGTAAGTCGTTGCGCTCATAGCGACAGTGATTGGGTACACTTGTCTCTTGCCTTATGTAGTTATATACAATTCAGGAGCTGCTTTAGTGACGACAAAATATTTGATTACATTTATAGCGTTTTCAAGTGACTAGATCTAATCCAGAGAGCCTACTATTTTAACTTGCTTGATTCAAGTTAGGACAAAAATAGCGCAAAACGTCCTAAATCGTACGCGGGAAATTAGAAATCCTTTACACTTATATGCATCCAGTATATGCGATTTCCAATTCCCTGCGTATGAATTACGACGTTTCCGGTCTTTTACGTCCCAAATTGAATTAGGCGAGTTTCAAAAGTAGGCAGCCGGAGCAGCTTTCGCTGCTCATGAACTCTAAAATCTGCTAAGAAATTGCCTGAATTCGATAAAAGGTTCGGCTCACTCGAAAACACTATGTATTAGGCACATTCCCCTCTCCCCGCAATACTATCACAGTGTCTGCTATCTTGCCCGCGAAATTGGAAAATCACAATTTATGCCTGTAGCGTACCAGCTGTTCTAAAACCATTGTTCTCACTGGGTGCAGTGGTGGGATTTCTTTTCTCTACTATACTAAAACTGAATTAAATGTCTGAATTACGGATGATGTTACTAAATCGACAGATGAGTGTAGCAATTTCATAGGGGCGTCAAGCGAAAGAGCTCAACATACCTTAATTTTCACCCTCAACGCTGCTAGGATGTGGTCTACTGATATGCTCGTAGCTGCGGTCTAGGATGTGCTCAAACTCACGTGACCCTTGACGCTCGACGTCCCTCTATAATTGCACCTTTTGCGTGTGAATAGAGGTGCAATATGGAGACGTCAAGCGTCAAGAAGTGTCACATGACTTTGAGCGAATCACAAGCCACCAAGGGTCACAGCGTCAAGCATAGTCGAGCAGCATCATGCACTGTCGAGCGGTTACAGTTCAACTTACTCGATTAAGCTCGACGTCCCCATTAAATTGCTACTGAGTATGTACTGACTTCGTACATACTTAGTACATCGCGTTTCCGCAGTTCGAGCGGCCGACCTCGGACCGATATTTTACGAACTATTTATTCGATCAGGTTTTTCATTTATAT
>JAPYZK010001409.1:0-29571 GCA_030522785.1 Platygaster equestris | reverse complement strand
GAGTGGCTATCCTTATAAGGACGTAATCCACACTCGACAATATGCAAATTTTTGGCCCCAATTACACTAAGAGAACAAAATTGATCAGATGAACATAGAAAACAATTTTGACGAGGTTTCACCTCGTCGAAGTGCCTTATTATTCGACGTACATGAACAAAAAGCTACGTAAAAGTTCGGAAATTTGTTAATAAGCATATATCGTACTATACGCATCCCGAGCAAGCCATCAGACAACACTCACAGTCCAGGAGCGAATACTGAACCCCGACTAAATGTTTCGTGCATTTTAAAAAATTTCCAAGTACGCACTCCATCTTGACCTGCGGGTTCAAGAGGTCAACTCACAGTCCCCCCGCACCAAACGAAAGGCACTGGGTCTGCAGTCACAATCGAGCCGTCACGAAGACTGAGCGCTCGTGCGGATGTCACAGGCTCTCAGTCTACATTCGCACCGCGGTCGTATAGCCTCAAGCGGAACGCCTCGTCCCGGTGCAGCCTGGACAGGCCCAGAGCCTGCACTTACACCGTAGCCGTGGAGACTTCGCGCGTAAACGCTTATTTCGCGTGCAGTCTTGACCGACTCGGAGTCATTTATATCGAATGAAAGCCGTCGCGTTGACCACTAGTTTTCGCGCGATCTTACGATCCCCTAAATACGAACACACCGCAGCCGCGACGGCTGGAAGAAAATTCCAGTCCCCGTGCAGTCCGGACATGACACGTGTCTACACGGACACCTGTACCGTGAAGTCCGCGGAATCGAACTTTCACTCGCGCGGCCTGAGCGGGCTGCGTGTCCGGATGCAAATATCAGGCTACACGATGACTCACCGTCCCTGCGCAGCCCCATGAGGCTCCAGATCGGAACGCACGCCGCAGCCGTGAAGGCTCGATGGAAACGCGTCATCCCCGTGCAGCCTCGAAAGACTCCGGGTCTCCACTAACACCGCAGTTGCGAATCCCTCGGACTCACAACTATCTACTCGTGCAGCCTCGAACGGGCTCCGAGACTCAATGCACACATCGGACGTTACGATACAGTCTCGTCCCCGCGCAGCCTTTGGAAGACTCCAGGTTCGCAAACACGCACCGCAGCCGTGAAGGCACCTAAGGAAACACCTGATACCCTGCGCAGCCTTGAACGGCTACACTACAAATTCAGCCGCGAATCCTTCCAAACCACGTTTAGTACCCGTGCAGCTAAAACAAGCTCCGGGTCCGAATGCGCGCATTAGCCGTTACGATAAACGCGAGTCCCCGCGCAGCCCTGACAGGCTTCGGGTCTACACTCGAACGGCAGCTGTCAAGACTCCGGTATAACAACTGATTCCCGTGCGGCTTCGACAGGCTACTGGTCTACATCGACACAACAGCCTTCGAGTTCACAGGAGTACACCTCGACCTCGCGCGCAGCTCGAACAGGCTCGGAGTCTGGATGCCTACGACTCGTAGGAGCAGTGCAAGCTCGAGAATGATCCTAAAATACCACGCGGCCCTCGGAGCACGAAGCCTGTACAAGAGCTCTCCGTGGCTGCGGTTTATAGTACGGAAGATTCTTTAAACGCCGTGCGTTTCGAACAGGCATATACGCATAGTTTTCTGGACTAGAACTGAGCTTTATGTACACTCGAAGGTCTCGTAAACACGAGTATTCGAATCAATTGTCAAAAGAATTTATTCGAGTTCGTGTAACGGAAGCACGAGTCGCCATATTAGTTCCGTCCTACATATATACTCCAAAGAAGTATCACAGGCGAATCTTTAGCACCGAGAACGTCGATATTTGCGTAAAAGTTATTATGACAATACGGGTAGTGAGTTGACGATGTCGTCCACAAGCAGGCGGAGCGAACCCCGTGTGAACGAGACGTACAATAACTGCTTACGTAAATTCGACATGCAGCCACTTCTCCCAAATGCGAACGCATGCGAATGCGATGTACGCCAGATTACTTCGGTACGTTCCGACGTATACCTTTCTTACGTTTCGCTGAAAATCAACTTACGGCCTCTTATTCGCATAAATGTTGTAAAAACTCGTAGATTAGCGTAGGCATGATACCACATCGTTAACGTGATACGGTTAACAGAAAAATTACAAACACTGGCACATGCACTACAAAGTGCAAACAATAATGGATGTTGATCCAAACAATCCCGAGAAATAATTCACCCCTCCGTGAGACGTTTCTCTCCTCAGTTGGGAGATAAATAATATCTTACATCATATGGACGAGTTGAACACAATTGAATAGTCTTACATCATATGGACGTGTCGAACCACAATTTCATAGAACATATAACCTTACCTTATAGCGTCACGTCGGGAAATTCAGCCGCAACACGCTTTTCCGTCACGCTGTCCTACACCAGATTCCTGTAACAATCCAAGCACTCCAATTTATCCGCAATCAACCGAATTCGTATTCCGATGTCCGCAAAAGGAATCAGCTATACACCTACGAACATCAATGGCAGTAACAATGGCAACCGGGTCGTGAAAAACTTTAAGTTAATCGTGTAGTTGCTCGTGCGAGAGATTCGAACATTCTTCATAACTACTACTACGAACACATCCGGAACTAATGCGAAATGGAGAGAAACTGGCGCTTTATAAATATATTACGAAAGATAAATGGACATTCAGGGCACTGGGAGTACTACAAGAGAGAGGTGGAATGCATTTAAACGTAGTATTCGGAAAGCGGCATATGAATTACGAATGGTTAGCGAGGGCAATAGCAGACGAAAAAGAATCGAAAGAGTCAAACGGTGTGACCAGAATTGTGAAAAACGAAGAGAAAGTGTATGGAAGGCTTGAAAAAAATGTATAAAAACGATGCGGAAACACAGGGAATTGATAGAAACGAGAGGAATGAGCCAAGAAAGCTATGCAAGGAGAAAAAGAAAAATTGTTTGGAAGAAAAATGAAAAAAAATTGGAAATAGTATCAACGTGGAAGAATTATGTAAGATTAAATGAGTTTGGAGGTATCGAACAATTGAAATGTGAAAATATGAAGAAACAGTACAAGGTCGAGCATTTTGAAAAATAACATGGGGGAAAGAGGGAGGGGAGGAGGGTACGCCGAGGAAAGACGAAGAGGAAGACATATAACGGGACGAATGGGACGAGGATATTGAAACAAGTGAAGTCAAAAGTGCATCGACGTAATGGGGAAAGGGAAAGGCTTCGGGGCAAGACGGGATAGCAGAGGAATTCTCGGAAACACTCGCGAAGGCATGGATAGAAGAATCGAAGGGGATATCGCAAGAAATCCGGAAGAGGGATGCCCTAAAGTCAGGATGAAAAACGGCAATAGTAATCCCCAAAAAATCACAGGGGGATACATGTACTGAACGCGAGCTACAAATTACTTACAGAAATTCTCAACGAGAGATTAAGGGAATGGGCAGAAAATGGAGGCGAACTAGGAAAAAGTTAGGCAGGTTTCAGAAGAAGTAGAGGGACGAAGGACCAAATTGTCGTACTTGAATCAATCATAAGAAGAAGGCTGAGGGGGTAGAGAAGAGGGGTAGAAGTAGAGGGGGGGGGGAACTCCTTCTAGCATTCATAGATCTCGGGCAGGCCTTCGTACGCCCTTATTGAAGCGTAACTTTTGAATTTACCGCCGATTAATTTACGAGACATATTCTCGGGTTTTGGGTCAAAATACGTGTGCATTCGTGGGAGTGTCATAACTTTCCATATCGCATGGTCAAGGGGACATGACCAGATTGGATAATATTCGATAAAGACTCGTCAAAACTAGAAATTAGAAGATGAGCGTGTTTCGCGAATATCGAACGGGATAGAAAACTTTGGCTCTTGAATGTATCCAAGCATGATAAAGTTATATCGAATCGGAAATACGCGGATAATTGACGACGGAACAGTTATGACCGCGGTAAATTTTCTATGGCGATCAAGTTTGCGACACTGGAACGAACGAAAATTAAGTCACGCGTTCTAGACGTGGAGTCGACTGTGAAAGCGTAATGAAAATAATAATTATGACTGAAATGTTTTACTCTGTAGAGTGGGAACGAATTGATTCCATCAATATCTGCTGAAAGTATTTCATCCGTCACGAAAATCTGCGGCAATCGCAGAATGATACCCGTTTCTACACTGAAACTTATTCAAATGCATAAAAGTAACGCGAATACATCCAAAGAGCGTGTCTTTATGCATCATTCCTTCGTAAGTGAGGCGTGATCCCATTCGGAGTGATAACTATAAATTTAATGATGCTCATTCTCCTCATTACGTTTTCGGTCATCAAGATAAATGATTTACGTGTTGATCGAATGTGGTAATTCGCGTTGATTATAATTTTATGTTCACCGAATGACGATATACAGAAACCTCGTCGTCACTTTTCATTTATCTCCTTAATGAGTATTTACTATCGTGACACAACTCCGACTGATTTTGTTTCGATATAGGATATTAAAAGTCAATTCTACATCCCTCTGACTATCCCGGAGTAGTTTATTCGTTGACAGAGGAGTTTTTATCGTGGAAATATTTCCATGTTCGCTCACAGTACAACAATCCCTGATGAAACCGTCGCGTCACTTCATGACTATATAGAGTCGTGAAGTGTCGCGAAGTGTCACTAAGTGTCATCACTTAGTGTTTTTCAAATTATCAAGTGATAAAATCATTCTGTCGCCCATTTTAGACTCGTCCATGTTTTACTTTTGACCTTCATCGAAACTTGAAAATGAACGGTTAATATTTTCGCCCACCGAGCGCGTACGTATGCTTACATTTCCACCTAATCGTAGCGATGCTGGCCCACGCATAGGCTTGCGATAGATAGTGGGAACGAAAGTCACGACATGTTCTTAACACCCTTCATTCAACCTTCTTCTCTGAATTATCGGTATCATCCAGATATTGCCGAATCCGGAAAATTTTGTGATGTCTCAAAAATCGAGAGTTATATAGTTCGAGATCATTCCGGACCATCTATCATCTTCTAAATTCACAGGCGTTATATCATATACTCTGAAAGTATTCCATGTTCCCAAAATTTCGTGGAATGTATGAATAATTCGAATGTTGAGAATTTCAGAAACTTCGATTAAAATCGCGATCTCAAAAAATTTCTACGTATAGGGTATAATTTCTAGTGCGATCGAATCAGCGATTTTACATATAAGCATTGGTACAGTTACCAAAATTAGTGACCGCATTCTCGAGCATGGTAGAGGCAGTGGAAACCAAAATTGGACAACGATGTCACCGAGCGCTCCCCGTAGGGGAGGGGCCCGTGAGAAAAAAAATTATGCTTTCCCTTCTGAAATCATAAATTGCCGAAAACGAGAGAACTCAGAATTTCAAAATTGTTCACAAATTTTTCTCCATTTTTTTTTGAAAATTTTCCAAAATCCAACAAAGAAGCATTGAATATTCTCACAAGTATAAAAAAAAACTTGATTATCCAGGATGGAATTACGCTGTGTCGTCGCAGTCATTCGCCACGGAGACAGGACACCCAAACAAAAAATGAAAGTCGAAGTTCGCCATCCAAAGTGAGTTTTCTAAAAAAAATCTGCCTAATGAATCATTATTATGTATCTTCAAAATTTTATTGTTCCTGCAGGTTTTTCGAAATTTTCGCCAAATACGACGGTTACAAGCACGGTCATGTGAAACTGAAACGTCCGAAGCAACTCCAAGAAATCCTGGACACCGCGCGCAGTCTTTTAGCAGAAATTCAGCATCGCGCAGCGAGTCCGGAACTCGAGGAAAAACAGGGAAAATTGGAACAGTTAAAAAGCGTTTTGGAAATGTGAGAAGAATCGAAGAAATTCCAAAAATTGTTCAAACTTGTAAAAAAAACTTGAAAAATATGGAATCTAAGTCAGCGTTGATTAAAAATTTTTAAAATGCATAATTTTCTGTATTTCGGAAAAAATTCCACATTTCTTCAATTTTTGCTGCAATTCAATATCTTACGACGTTAAAAAAATGAAGAAAAAAAATTAATTATTGTGAAAATTATGTTATTTGCCATTTTTCGATATTTAGACAATTTTTATATTTGAAAAAAATCACGTTATTATCAAAATCGCTCCGGAAATGCATATTTAAAGAGCTAAAACGTCGCATTAACGTTTCAGTGACGAAATTTGGAAATTTGATCGCACTAGGTTAAAATTAGTAGGTTAAAATTGATAAAATTATTATTGATTATTTTTAATAATAATAATTATTATTATATTGATTATTATATTTATTATTGAATATTATTATTAATATATTGATATTATTTGATAATAAGATAATTTTTAGGTTGAAATTAAGAAAAATATTCTAAATTATTCTGGAGAATTACTAACCTTTTCTTTTATTATCCCAGGTACGGTCATTTTTCGGGAATTAACCGAAAAGTGCAAATGAAGTACCAGCCCCGCGGTCGTCCTCGAGGAAGTTCCTCAGACGACGGTAAGTCGAATAGTGAGTAGTCGCCAATTTTTTACACCTTTTTTCAACGACTCGTAGAATCAGTTGTTCCGATTAAAAACGAAAAAAACGTTGTATGTTCAGATAGGTTGGGAGAACCGTCGCTGGTGCTGATTTTAAAATGGGGGGGCGAATTGACCCCCGCGGGAAGAATCCAGGCCGAAGAATTGGGGAGAATTTTTCGGTGCATGTACCCTGGTGGTCAAGGTAGACACCTTAGTGGTTCGTATTTTACGATTTTGCTTGTTTTGCCGCTGGTCCTAACTTTCACAGACAACGACTTGTAATATCTAGTTACGAAAAAATTCGGATGGATTTCGTCCGTCGCTTGAAAAAAAAGAAGAATATAATATTGTGTAGTATGTGGAAATGACCATTTACAAAAGTGATGTAATTTTCGGAATTGCTGAAATTATGTGGATTTCTACATTTTTGAAAATTTTGATTTTGTTCATGTGTACAGGTTTTTTCGAATTTGAAAATTTTTTGAATTTTCTGAAGGTTTATGAATTTTTGGAATGTTCGAAATTTCGAGAATTTTAGAAGTTTGAAAAATTCCAGGAATGGTTAGAATTGGCGAAATTTTTGAAGTTATCGAAATATTGGAACTCATTAAAATTTTCGAGATTTGCAATATTTTTACAGAATTTTAAAGTTCTGGAAATTCGCAAGGTTTTCAGAATTTTTTTAGACTTTTAAAGTTCTCAAAATTCTCAAAGTTTTCAAAATTTTAAGAATCTTAGAGAAAAATCTGAAAATTTTTTACACTTCTAGAATTTTCAGTAATGTTGAGATTTTTAACATGTCCGAGATTCTGAAGTTGCCGAAATTTATAAAGATTTTGAAATCTTTATAATTTTCAAAATTTTCGGAATAATAAAAATATCCTGAAAAAATTTCAAGAATTCTCATTTTCTGAAATTATCGAAATTTCCAAAGGTTTTGAAATGTATAAAATTCTGAACATCTTCAAAATAAAGAAAATATATTTTAAATATAAAAATGTTGAATATGTTCAAAATATTAAAAATTCTTGAAATTTTCAATATTTTTCCAGAATTTTAAAGTTTTCAGAATTTTTTTAGACTTTTGAAGTTTTCAAAATTCTTAGATTTCACAATTTTAAAAATCTTAGAAAAAACTCTGAAACTCTTTTCACTTTTAGAATTTTCAGTAATGTTGAGATTTTTAACATTTCTAAGATTCTTAAGTTGTCGAAACTCATGAAGATTTTAGAATCTTTATAATTTTCAAAATTTCCAAAGTAATAAAAATATCCTGCAAAAATGTCCAGAATTCTCAATTTCCGAAATTATCGAAGTTTCCAAAGGTTTTGAGATTTATACAATTCTGAACATCTTCAAAATCGAAAAAATATTTTTGAAATTTAAAAATTTTAAATATCTTCAAAATATTAAAAATTCTTAAAATTTTCGATGTTTAAAAAATTTTTTAAGCTTTTAAAGTTTTTAAAATTTTAGAAATCTTAACAAAAAATTCTTTAATTTTTTTGAATTTTTGAATTCCTAGAACTTTCAGCAATTTTATAATGTTTAAAAATACAAAAATTCGTAAGTTGTCGAAATTTACAAAGATTTTGGAATCTTCATAATTTTCGGAGTTTTCAAAACAATCAAAATATCTTCCAAAAATTTTCAGAATTCTCAAAATTATGGAAATTTCCAAAATTTTTGAAATTCGTAAAATTCTCAACATTACCAACATTTAAAAAATCTTTTTTTGCCAACTTTTAACATTGTCAAAGTTTAAAAAATTTTAAGAATCTTTAAAATTCTGAAAGTTTGTAAAATTCAGAATTTTCAGTAATGTGAATTGTAGAAAATTTTTAAAAATCCCCGAAAGTTCATAATTTTCGTAATTTGCTAAGTTTTTAGAATCTTTAAAATTTTCGAAATTTTCAAAATACACTGAAAATGTTAAAAAAATTTTCTAACTTCTTGAAATTTTCAAAATGTTTCAGACTCTACATTTTTTACATTCATAAAATTCTCAAAATTGTCGAAATTCCCCAATTATCTAAAATTCGGAACATTCTAGAAAATGTACATTTTTATGAGAATAATAATTTTGGGGATCTTTCATAATTCCACATAATTTTATACTTCTACTGTGTGTCCTATCACACACAAGTTTTTTTTTCCTCATGGCGTGTTTATAAATGACTCAAATCAAATTATTGAATTTTTCAGAGGAGCGTTTGAATCCGTATGACAAAAATTCAAATTTAAATTGTTCTTCATTTACAAAATATTGATTTTCTGCACCACGAAGTATTTTTGAATAAAAATTGATATTTTTGTAAACTCAAATTCCTTATTGAAGAAATTTAATTACTTATTCAAATTTAATTCAACTACATCATTATTTATTATGCTAATGAAAAAATCCAGGTATAATTAAAAATTAACGTCAAGTAAGATCCGAACAAATTTTAAGTCACAAAATATTTTTTATTGTTCCATACTGAAAAATGCGGTTGTTTTCGGAAATCCCATTTTTTCGCCTCGTAAGTAATTCCCCCCTCCCCCTCCCCCCAAATAATCAAAATAACAAAACAAGCAAAAAACCGAGTCATTTGTAAAAAAAATTACTCGTGAAAAATATTCCTCCCCGAAAATTCACATTATTCACCAGCAAATTCGATGTCATTTCAGAGGAAGACTCAGAGATGTTACCAAAACACGGTAACTTATAATTTACTGGATCTACGCTTTCTAGTGACAACTTTTCTCGTAGTTTTTCCCGTTTTTCCTTCACGTAATTCTACATTCACACTAAAGCTTATTTTTTCATTTGCTCCGTGTTTTTCCAACTTCGTACAAAATCTTGCGATTTTTCCCCTTCCCAAAAGCTTGTTCGGCGATATTTTTGGTTTTGTTTTTCAAAATCAATTTTGATGCATACTATCGAGAATTTCAAAATTGTCCATACATTTTTCTTAAATTTTTTTGAAAATTGTCCAAAATGCAAAAAATACTGAATTTTAGACTAGTTTAAAAAAATTTCAAAATGTTTAATTTCTCAAATTTGGTAATTTTTGTTATTTTAAAATATACTTAATTTTGATACAACTATGAAGAATTTCGAAATTTTTTACAAATTTGTCTCAAATTTACTGAAAATTGTCCAAAATGCAAAAATTATTGAATTTTTGACAAGTATCAAAAAATTTCTGCATATTCAATCTCTCAAATTTCATAATTTGTGTTATTCCAAAATATACTAAATTTTGATTCAATTATAGAGAATTTAAAAATTGTTTACCAATTTGTTTTGAATTTTTTTTAAAATTGTCCAAAATGCAAAAAATACCGAACTTCAGACTAGTTTCAAAAAATTTCTGATTACTTAATTTCTCATATTTCATAATTTATATACTTTTTAAATATACTCAATTTTCATGCAACTATCAAGAATTTCGAACTTGTTTACAAATTTGTATAAAATTTACCGAAAATTGTCCAAAATACGAAAATTATTGAATTTTTGACTAGTTTCAAAGAATTTCTGAATATTGAATCTCTCAAATTTCATAATTTGTATTATTCCAAAATATACTCAGTTTTGATGCAATTACAGAGAATTTCAAAATTGTTTACAAATTTGTCCCAAATTTTTCTGAAAATTGTCCAAAATGCAAAAAAATACTGAATTTCAGACTATTTTAGACTTTTTTTTTTAATTTTCTGATTACTTAATTTCTCAAATATCATGATTTTTATTTATTTATTTATTATATTTTTAATGTACTCAATTTCGATGCAACTATGGAGAATTTCGAAATTTCGACCAAAGCTTGTTCGGCAATATTTTTGGTTTTGTTTTTCAAAATCATCCCCATTCATGGAAAATAAACGACAGGTAGACAAAACTGGTTATCGTGGTCATTTTCTCGAGCACTAATTTATCATTGAGTGTGTCATCGAAAAGTCGTTGTTTTTTCTTTGTTGTTTTTTTAGAGGGATTTTTGGTTAATTTTGAATGATTTTGCAGGGGAGTATGCGGGGGCTCAAGGTTTGGGTTTGCTTCGTCTTCATTCGACTTTTCGACACGATTTGAAGATTTACGCGAGCGATGAAGGGAGAGTGCAGATGACGGCCGCAGCTTTCGCGAAAGGACTTCTTGCGCTCGAGGGAGAACTCACGCCGATTTTGGTGCAGATGGTGAAAAGCGCGAATACTAATGGGCTTTTGGATAATGACTGTGATAGCAGCAAGTACCAAAACATGTGAGAATGGGGCTTTTTTGACTGATTTGAATGATTTAGGTTTGGGTTGAGATTAGGGGCATTTTGTTGTGAACTCTGGTGTATTTTAGTTTTTATGAAAACGTTGTAAAATTATTTATTAGTTTTTATAAAAAATGTACGTTTTATGTAAACTTATCTGAATTTTGTATAAAATGTGCGATTTTTTGAAGTGATTTCGTACAAAGTTTATGAAAATATTTTTTAATGAATCTCGGATATTTATGAAAAAAAATTGTGTACAATCACTTTATAAAAATCTTCTGTTGTATGAAAGTTTTATAAAATCAATTTTGTAAATGGAATTTGATAAATAATGTATGACTTGTGAAAGATTTATAAAAACCAAAATCAGGGTAGTCTACGAGGATTTTAGTTCTTCGGATTTTCGGATTACGTAAAATTTATTTGAAAGTTTTGTGAATTTTGTTCTGTTTGGGAACTATGAGAATTGAAATATTTCGAAAGTTTATAGAATTTTTATAGTATATTATGCTCCGAGGTATAACATTTTATTTTCTTTGAAAAATACGCAAAATGAGTATTTTTGCTAGTTTTTCGAAATTTAAATTTTTTAGATATTGTAGAGAATTTTGCTCCTCCTTTGGAAAATACGAAAATTGAACAATTTAAACTTTCAGAATTTTCAAAGTTTGAAAACTTTTTTCCATCTTAAAAATTGTTGAAATTGGCCAAATCTTCACAATTCTTGAATTTTTCACCATTTTCAGAATTTTTAAGAGTTCTACAATTTTGAAGATCTTTGAAATTTTGAAAATTCTTACAATTTTCGAAATTTGAAAAGTTTCTGTCATTTTCACAATTTTTCGAATGCTCCAAATATCCTAAAATTTCCAAAATTCTTGAAATTTTCCAAATTTTGAAGAATGTCGAAACTTTTAATAATTGCAAAATTCTTGAAGTTTTCAAAATTTTCAATTCTTTCAGATTTTTCGGATTTTCAGATTATGAAAAGTTAATCGGAAAATTTTTGTAATTTTTGTCATGAAAAATTGAATGAACAAGATAAAATCATTAAAATTTGAAAAATAACTTGAATGTACAATAAAAATTCAAAATTATCGAAAATTAGGGAGTTGCGAATTATTTAAAAAATTTAAGAAGTTCGAAAAATCTGGAAAATTGGAAACATTAAATATTTTTGAATAAATCGAAAATTCCAAGGATTCTGAAAGTATAAAAAATTGTAAAAATTTCAGGAATGTTTCAAAACTTCGATTCTTTTTCAAAATATGGAAAATTTTGGAATTTCGCAAAATCTGTGAATTTCGAGTGAATTTCTAATTTTTTAAAAACTGTAGAGAATTTTGTGTCTCCTTCAGAAACTACGAAAATTGAACAATTGAAACTTTCAGAATGTTCAAAGTTTGAAAACTTTTTTCAATCTTAAAAATTGTTTAAATTGGCCAAATCTTCACAATTCTTAAATTTTTTACAATTTCCAGAATTTTTAAGAATTCTTAAATACAATTTTGAAGATCTTTGAAATTTTTAAAAATCTTGGGATTTTTCAAATTTTAAAAGTTTCTGGTATTTTCACGATTTTTAGAATGTTCAGAATATCCTAAAATTTTCGAAATTCTCGAAATTTTCCAAATTTTGAAAAATGACTAAACTTTTTATAATTTCAAAATTCTTGAAATTTCCAGAATTTTCAATTCTTTCAGATTTTTCGGATTTGTAGATGACGAAAAGTTGATCGGAGAATTTTTGTAATTTTTGTTATGAAAAATTGAACGAACAAGATAAAATCATTGAAATTTAAAAAATAACTCAAATGTAGAATAAAAATTGAAAATTATTGAAAATTAGGTAGTTTGAGTTTCTTAGAAGATTCGGAAAGTTCAAAAGTTTTTTGGAAAATTGAGAATTCGGATTTTTTTCATAAATTTTTCGTCGCCCCAAAAAGAGCGACGAGAAAACGTCGCCAAAACGTCGCCCTAAACTGGCTAGGGTGTATGAAATACAAATTCCAAAAACGTGAAGTATTTTAAAAAAACGTATGGAATTTTTAAGGTTCCTAAACAGCTTTCCAATTTATTTCGAAAAATTTTCTGGGCTGTATTTTTTTTGCATCTTCTTTCAAAAAATGATATAATATTCTATAGTTTCGTCATTTTTAAACGACGTCTTTTTTCGTCATAAATATCCTATTAAAGAATTAAAAATTCCTGTGTAATAAAATTGGAGCCCAAAAAATTTCAAATATACTCACAATTTGAAATTCAATTTCACATTGCTCATTTTCCTTACTTGAACGTGTTACAATTTTTGATGTAAAAACATTTTCAGGGTGAAAACCCGGTTGCACGAGCTACTGCAACAAGACCGAGATTTCACACGAGAAGATAGAGAACAAATTAATCCCGGAAATGCTCTGAGCATTAACGCAGCCATGGATTTCGTGAAAAACCCCGTTAAATGTTGCCAATACATGCATTCGTTGATCCAAAAATTAATGGAAGTTGTGAGAATAAAAAAGGACGACCCAAAAACCAAAGGTAATCAAAAAATACAAGAGGAAAAAAATTTGCGATTCCGATTTTCAAAATAAATTACTGATAAGAATAAAATTATACATTGACAAGTAAGTTTTTGTTAAAAAAAAAGGTTGAAAATGTTTCATCCTGTCATGATTTCTGATTGTTAATTTCATTCCGATTATTATCACCAATCAAACAGCTCAATGCAATAACCGGTTGAGCGTTTTATAAGTCTCATATCGCTCAACCGGTTATTGCATCGAGATGTTCAATTAATGATTAATTCAAAATGACTGAGAATTATCGATTCGAAATGAAAATAAATCAATGATTTCAGATGCTGTTTTGTACCACGGCGAAACTTGGGACCTCATGATGCGAAGATGGGGAAAAATCGAGAAAGATTTTTTCCAAAAAAACAAGCGTTTCGACATATCGAAAATTCCGGACATTTACGATTGCATTAAATACGATTTGCAGCATAATAATCACACTTTGCAATTCGAGCACTCTGAAGAACTTTACATAAATGCTAAATATCTTGCGGACATCGTCATTCCTCAAGTAATTTAAATTTTTAATTCCGTTGATTTTTGATGGATTTGTTTATTGTAGGAATGGCATTATCGTTAAGAAATGTTGTCGTTTTCGAATTCTGAAATTTTTTTTTTTTAGTTTTTTGTATTTCAAATTTTGCCGCTGCGAAATTAGAATTCGAAATTTATCACTTGGAATTTCCGAAATTTTGAGTCAGGAGTTCTTTCTTGAAATTTCGAGAATGTTGGGTTTCAACATTTTTTTAATTTCAATTTTTTCGAATTTCAACATTCTTCATTTCGAAAATTTTGACAATTTGAATGTTTTTCGAGAGTTTTTAAAGTCAGAAATTTGAATGTTTTTGATGTACGGAATGTTGATTTTTGATTAAATTCTTGAATTTCATAAATATGAAAAATTTAACAATTTCTGATTTTCACATCCAAATTTGAAAACTTTAGAATTTCAATTTTCAACTTTCTGAATTTACTATGATGTAGTTCAAATTTATGAACTATATTGAGTCCGAGAATTCATAATCAAATCGAATTGAAGAATATGACATTTAAAATTTTTGATATTTTCAGTCTTGAAATTTTTCATATTCGAATTTTTTCGAATTTGAAAAATGTGTAAATTCTGAAAATTTTATTCCTATTAATGTTAAAATTTAGAGAAGTTGGCCATACTTTGCAATTCGAGCACTCTGAAGAACTTTACATAAATGCTAAATATCTTGCGGATATCGTCATTCTTCAAGTAATTGAAATTTCTAATTCCGTTGATTTTTGATGAATTTGTTTATTGTAGGAATGGCATTATCGTTGAGGAATGTTGTCGTTTTCGAATTATGGAATTTTTTTTGAGTTTTTTAAATGTCAAATTTCGATGCTACGAAATTAGAATTCGAAATTTATCACTTTGAATTTCCGAAATGTTGAGTCAAGAGATTCTTTCTTGAAATTTCGAGAATGTTAGGTTTCAACATTTTTTGAATTTCAATTTTTTCGAACTTGAAAATTCTTCGATTTAGAAAATTTTGACAATTTGAATGTTTTTCGAGAGTTTTTAGAATCAGAAATTTGACAATTTTTGAACTCCAAATTTTTGATATACGGAATGTTGATTTTCGATTAAATTCTCGAATTTTAAATATGAAAAATTTAACAATTTCTGATTTTCACATCCAAATTTGAAAACTTTCGAATTTCAATTTTGAATTTTTTGAATTTACTATGACATAATTCGAATTTATGAGCTATATTGAGTTCGAGAATTCAGAATCGAATCGAAGAATGTGAAACTTGAAATTCTTGATATTTTCAGTCTTGAAATTTTTCATATTCGAATTTTTTCGAACTTGAAAAATGTGTAAATTCTGAAATTTTTATTTCTACTAATGTTAGAATTTAGAAAAGTTAGCATTTGGAAAATTTCCAATTTGTGTGTCGAATGTAAACTTCAAGTTCCAAATCTAAAAATTTCCAGATCTTTGTATTCTGGACTTCAAAGTTGAAATTTCGAAATCTGAAAAATTCCCAAAATCAAGAATTTCTGATTTTTGAACAATTTGTTAATTCGAATTCAACAATTTTGGAATTCATATCTCAGAGTTTTTCAAGTCTTTGAATTTACAAATTAGATAAATCGGAGCAAGTGAATTTCGGAATTAAAAAATGTCAAACTTCGACATTTCAAAGTTTTATATTTCACATTTTGAAAGCTTTGAAATGTTTAAAATTTTCCGTGAGAACGCGAAAATTATCGATAATTATCGTTAAATAATTATTATTCGTCATTTTAGGAATACGGTTTGACTGTCCAGGAAAAACTTACGATTGGCCAAGGAATTTGCACGCCGCTTTTGAAAAAAATCAAAGCTGATCTCCAGAGGAATATTGAAGAATCCGGCGAAGAAACTGTGAATAGATTAAATCCGAGGTTGTAATATTGATTATTGGAAACATTTATTTATTCGTAAAAGTATTATTTTGTAACATGTTGAAACTTTTGTTTCTTTTTGTAATCAAATCATCGTTTCTTGTATAATTCTAGAAAAAGTGTCAGTTTTTTCTACTGTTTTGCGTGTAAAAAGTGACCGACTTTTTCACTCGTGTAGAAAGAACGGTTTTTTTCCACTTGTGGGAAAAAAGAGTGAAGAAAAGTTCTTTCTCCACTAGTGGAAAAAGAACGTTTAAAATTAAAAAGTGACCGACATTTTCACTGGTGTGAAGATAACAATTTTTTTCTACTCGTGAGAAAAAAAAATAAAAAAGAGATTTTCACCACTAGTGGAAAAAGAATTATTTCTCCACTCGTGGAAAAATCGGTCGCTTGTTAAACTTGTAGCATAATTATATTATATTAATTTTTCCATACTTTTTGAAAAAATTTTATATCGTCATTTAATGGCTGATAAAACGACATTTGTAAATTTTTGATAATTTTTTTTTAGGTACTCCCATGGTGTTTCAAGTCCAGGGAGACATGTCAGAACGAGATTGTATTTTACCAGCGAAAGCCATGTTCATTCTTTACTCACGGTTTTGCGATATGGTGGTCTACTTGACGTAATATTTATTTTTGACAAACTGTTTATTAATTTTTACTTTCGTTAATTAAATTTCCATGTTCATTAGGCACGTAGGGCAGAGAGGGGTTTTGAAAATCCTCTGTTTTGTGGTAATTTGAAAATTTGAAAACTCTGAACTCGAGTTCAAAGATTTACTAATTCCGAAATTGTTGGATCTTCGTATTTTCGACAATTTTAACGTGATTTCAATAATTTTGTGAAATTCGGAGATTTTTTTATCACTTCTCATTTTTTTCTTCAATGCTTTGAATAATTAACGAATTTTATAGAATTGTTGATTGGTATTGAGTTTTTTATAATTCAGGAGATTTTGTTGAATCAGTTTCCAAAAATTCGATTAATTTTTTGAAACATCTATGTGACCGTTCGGAATGTTTCATCATTTTCAGAGGTTTAGGAATTTTGAAGAAACATGAATTTTTTATTTAAGAAATAATATGTACTTCGAAAATGCAACAAAATTACCTGGAATCCGATGAAATTGTTTTCAATCCTTCTAATTTCACTTGATACTTTTTTCAACTCTTTAAATTTCAATTTTATTGATTAATGTGTCGAATAAAATATTAATAATCAAATTTATAAAGTCAAATCAAATGCATTGATAAAATCAAATAATTGAAAGCAATAAAAGTGTGATCATTAGTTAAACGAAAATTACATAATTTAATTCAATTGACCAAATTTATATAATTCAGTTTATTCAGCCAAATTAAATGAAGTGTCAAAATTAATCTAATTAATAAAATTTATCGAAATGTTATTGAATTTCATTCGTTTAAATCAATTTGAATAAATGAATCTGAAAATTTTACTCTCACTTTTTCAAAATTTGGAACTGTTCATTTCTAATAATTTTGGAACTCGAAATTTTAACAAGTTTTTTTTATTCTAATCAACGAATTTCCAATTCACAGAATTTGAATGATTTACGTTTAAAATTGAAATTTTCACGTCAGAATTTCGATTCCTTGATACAGTGTAAATTTTTTCGAAACTTATTATCAAAACCCCGAAAAATTTTGCTTTCTACCCAATGTTTTGCTGTCTACTTGTAAAAATCTTTTTTGAATCGTTGAATAATTTTCAGGTTGTAAGAGACGAACAATGGCGCCGAGCAATGGAGTACGTGAGCATGGTTTCTGAACTGAATTACATGTCGCAAATCGTGGTGATGCTTTATGAAGATCCTCGACCAGAAAAAACTACCTCCACGTCCTGGAATCTGACCGCCTTGTTGAAACGAGAGCAGTCACAACCTGGTAACCTCCGGTCGTGAATCTTTTTTTTTTTTTTTTAATGAAAATCGTGGAATTAATGATTTATAACACTGCGTAAAATATTGAGTTTATTTTTTAGTTTTTGGAAATAAATTGAGTTATCATTTATTCAAATGTTCGAATTGATCAAAATGCGCATGATCATCACTGCGAAGTTGTGAACATTTTGTATCATGTTTTTTACAGATTTTGATGAAATTTTCGAATTTTCCAAGAATCTAGTAATTTTCGAATTTTTCGAAAATCTCGCAGTTGTCAAAATTTTTTGGAATGTCGGAATTTTTGAACTATCCATATATGAAACAGTTTGAAAATTTTTATGAAAAATGTAAGTCATTAAATTTTTCAAATAACGCAATAGTTTTTGAATTTCCAAAACACTCAAAATGTTCTAATTTTCCAAAAAACTCGATATTTCCAAATTTTCAGAAAAATCCCAATTTTTCGGAAAACTCAAAATCTTCAAAAATCTCGGATTTTCCTTCTTTTTTTTTTTTTTTTTTTTTCTTTCTTTTATTTCTTTCTCAAAATTTTCGGATGTTCCTAAAAACTAACAATTTTTAAAATGTTCAAAGAACTTACAATTGTTATATCCGTCGAAAAACTTGTAATTCTCTAATTCCTCACAAATTTGGAGAACCCAAACTGTTTAATTATCACGAAAATTTTTGGATTTTCACGTTTTAAAAAAAACTTAATAATTTCGAGTGTTTCCCAAAACTAACAATTTTCGAAACTTTTGAAAACATTGAAAATTTTGAATTTTTCAGAAAACCCAAGATTTTTGAATTTTCGAGAAAAATAAGAATAATTGAATCATTCGGAAAACACGAAATTCTTTATTTTCTCGAAAAGCTTCAAATTTTCAAAATTTTTAAAAAACGTAAATAATTTTGATTTTTCCTGAAACATACAATTTTCAAATTCTTAAAAAAAACTTCGAAATTTCGAATTTCTCAGAAAAGCCGTATTTTAAAAATGTTTAAAACACCTTGAAATTCGCAAATCATTCGAAACGCTCAAAATTTTCAAACTTTCCAAAAAACTCAATTTTCGAAATTTTCGTAGAAACCCAAAAATATTATTTCATCGAAATACTCAACATTTTCAAATTCTTTAAATTTTGAATTTCAAAAAAAAAAAAAAAAAAAAAAAAAAAAAAAAAAAAAAAAAAAAAAAAAAAAAAAAAAAAAAAAAAAAAAAAAAAAAAAACCACGGTCACTTGTACAGTCACTTTTTTTTAATCAGGGTAATACAAAACTCTAATTAGGTTTAAGATACATTATTCAATACGAAAAAAATAGCTGTATGTAAAAAAAACTTTTGTTGCTAATTTTTGAATTAGATATGAATTTCTCGAATTTTATAGACTAGAAACATTTTGTTTCACGAAAATCGGACGCAAACTGACGATTTTATTTAAATTGAATTTACTTGATTCAATTCATATAATTTTACTCATATTATTCAAATTATAACTCGCAAACGCGAACCACATCTTCAAAATTCTTTGAGTAATCGGTTTTGGATGTCACATATTTTTTTCTTTCTATTCGTTTTCTAAAAATAGAATAAAAAAATTTTTTTGTTGCACAGTGAATTTTGCTTCTATTTTCATTTTTGTTTTGGGCTGAGACACGTACAGAGAGTTTTATATATTTTTGAAATTCACGAAATATGCGAAGAAATTTAGAATTTTAAATTCTAAAACGTCATTTGAAATTTTTTTAGGACACTGGGTCTGGTCAGGACGTGTCTTCGCAATGCAGTACTCGCATCGAGGAAGAAGGGGAACTAGGGACTCTAGAAGAAGACGTTATAATTGGTCCAGTGAACCGGATGGTGAAATTTTAAATTAATTTTTCTTCAAATTAATAATTTTTAATTTTTTTTTTCAAATTTCAAGTATTTTAGGGTAACCAAATGTAAGATTTGAATGGGGCATGTCCTATTTTCGAATTTCAATTTTTCGTTGTATTTCGAATCACAATTTTAAGATTCAAATGTATTTATTGATAAAGTCAAAATTTTCAAATTTCCTCGTTTTCCGATTCTCGAAATTTCGGAATTGGAATTATTTGATCTCACGATATTGAAATTATGTATACTTGAATAGTTGAACTTTCAATTGCTTAAATTTTCTGATTTTTAAGTTTCGACATTTGGATGAGTTTTTGAAGCAGCTTTTTCTTAACACTTTTAGATTGTCACGATTTTGAACTTTTTTCATTTTTCGCAGTTTCAGATCGAACTTTCAATTTTTTTAGACGAGGTCATCTGGTAACCTTATGTTTTTCAAAGTTTAAAATGTTCGATGTTGTACAAAAACAATGTTTTTTAGTTTTTTTGAATAAGTGATGATGAAAAATTTCAATTTTAGGAAATGTCACCCCCGTTGATGGAAATCGACACCCCGGATTCGTCGGAAAATCTTGACAGTCCAATGACGAGTCGAGCGATTGATATGATGGATCTAGACCCAAACATGATGGATGAGCCTTATGATAGTGGGTTTTTACAAAGTTCTGCTCCGATTCCAATAAGGTGGTTTCATTTTTTCAAAACTTGATTTCTATTTTAATATGATTTATTAATTTTTTGTGAATAATTTATTAAAAATTATTAATGAATAATAATTCGTATTTGAATTATTTTTGAATGATATTAATTAATGGTTTATTGATAATTATCAATGAATAATCATTTGTCTTGAAATTTCGTACACTGTTTAATTTTTTAACTCATTCTGGTTGTGATTTTATCCTTAAAAACTGATAATTTATCCATTTTTATAATCATCACATTCAGTCATTTAATTTTGAAAACTTAATTGCGACATGATTTGCTGATTCAATTTTCGATGATTTCTTAAACTCAACGACGTCGATGATTTTTGATGACGTTTTACGATGTTAGACGAATTTTTTACTATCGAAAGAAATGTTTGAAGGTCTAGAAGAATGTTTGAAAGCTTCAAAAAATTCGTAAACATTTTTCCTACTTCTAGAAACTCTTGAGAATATATACAGAAGTCTTTTTCTGAATCAAAATCAGAATTCTTGAATTTTTGATAATTGAAGATTTTAAAATGATTTTCATCACAACCTCATAATTTATCAATTTTTATCATCATTATATTCACTCATTTTATTTTAAAAACTTGTGACATGCTTTTCTTATCGATATTTCAACCTGAGATAATTCAATTTTTGATGATTTCTCACATTCAATGACTTTGATGATTTCGATGACGTTTTACGATGTTAGAACATTTTTTAGTATCGACGAAAAATTTTTGAACGTCTAGAAGAATTTTGAAAAACTTGAAAGAAATCATAAACATTTTTCCTACTCCTAGAAACTCTTAAGAATACAATAAGAATGCTTTTTCTCAATAAAAATGGAATTTAAGATTATTAAAGATTTTTAATTCATCCTGACATGATTTTCTGATCGATATTTCAACCTGAGATGATTCAGTTGTTGATGATGACTCAAATACAATAGCGTTGATGATTTTACGATGTCGAAAAAATTTTTTCGAACGTCTAAAACTATTTATCAATTTTTATAATCATCACATTCATTCATTTTATTTTGAAAACTTAATTGTGACATGATTTTCTGATTCAATTTTCGATGATTTATTAAACTCAATGACGTCGATGATTTTAATGACGTTTTACGATGTGAAACAAATTTTTTACTGTCGAAAGAAATTTTTGAACGTCTAGAAGAATTTTTGAGAACTTGAAAAAATTCTTGAAAATTTTTCCTACTTCTAGAAACTCTTAAGAATGTATTAAGAAGTCTCTTTCAGAATCAAAATCAGAATTCTCAAATTTTTGATAATTGAAGATTTTTAAATTATGTTGATTGTAATTTTGTCATCACAACCTCATAATTAATCAATTTTCATCATCATCACATTCACTCATTTTATGTTAAAAACTTGTGACATGATTTTCTGGTCGATATTTCAACCTGAGATATTAGCTTTTGATGATTTCTCAAATTCAATGACTTTGATGATTTCGATATTTTACGATGTTAGAACATTTTTTAGTATCGACGAAAAATTTGTGAATGTCCAGAAAAATTTTTAAAAACTTGAAAGAAGTCATAAAAGTTTTTCCTACTTCTAGAAACTTTTTAGAATATAATAAAAATGCTTTTTCTGAATCAAAATAGAATGTTCGATGATTAAAGATTTTTAATTCATCCTGACATGATTTTCTGATTAATATTCCAACCTGAAATGATTCAATTTTTGATGATTTCTGAAGTACAATAGTGTTGATGATTTTGATGACGTTTTACGATGTCGAAAAAAAATTTTTGAACGTCTAAAACAATTGACAATTTTTATAATTATCACATTCATTCATTATTCATATTTTGAAAACTTCATTGTGACATGATTTTCTGATTCAGCTTTCGATGATTTCTTAAACTCAAAGACGTCGATGATTTTAATGACGTTTTACAATGTTGGACAAATTTTTCACTATCGAAGGAAATTTTCTAACGTCTAGAATAATTTTTGAAAACTCAAGAAAATTCTTGAAAAGTTTTCCTACTTCTATAAACTCTCAAAAATATATTGAGAAGTCTTTTTCTGAATCGAAATCACAATTCTTGAATGTTTGATAATTGAAAATTTTTAAATGATTTTGATTGTAATTTTGTCATCAAAGCCTCATAATTTATCAATTTTTATTATCATCACATTCATTCATTTCATTTTGAAAACTTGTGACATGCTTTTCTGATCGATATTCCAACCTGAGATGATATAACTTTTGATGATTTCTCAAATTTAATTACTTCGAAGATTTCGATGGCGTTTTACGATATTAGAACATTTTTTAGTATTGACGAAAAATTTTCGAACGTCTAGAAGATTTTTAAAAACTTGAAAGAAATCATAAAAATGATTCCTACTTCTAGAAACTCTTACGAATAAAATAAGAATGCTTTCTCTCAATCAAAATCGAATTTCCGATGATAAAAGATTTTTAATTCATCCTGACATGATTTTCTAATTAATATTTCAACCTGAGATAATTCAACTTTTGATGATTTCTCAAATACAATGGCGTTGATGATTTTGATGACGTTTTACGATGTCGAAGAGAATTTTTTGAACGTCTAAAACAATTTATAAATTTTTATAATCATTCATTTTATTTTTAAAACTTAATTGTGACATGATTTTCTGATTCAACTTTCGATGATTTCTTAAACTCAAAGATGTCGATGATTTTAATGACGTTTTACGATGTTAGACGAATTTTTTAGTATCGAAAGGAATGTTTGAAGGTCTAGAAGAATGTTTGAAAACTTAAAAAAATGTGTGAAAATTTTGCCTACTTCTAGAAACTCTTAAGAATATATTAAGAAGTCTTTTTCTGAATCAAAATCAGAATTCTTGAATTTTTGATAATTGAAGATTATAATTTCGTCCTCAAAGCCTCATAGTTTATCAGTTTTTATCACCACATTCATTCATTTTATTTTGAAAACTTGTGACATGCTTTTCTGATCAATATGTCAACATGAAATAATTTAACTTTTGATGATTTCTCAAATTCAATGACTTCAATGATTTCGATGACGTTTTACGATATTAGAAAACTTTTTAGTGTCGACGAAAATTTTTTGAACGTCTAGAAGAATTTTGAAAAACTTGAAAGAAATCATAAACATTTTTCCTACTTCTAGAAACACTTAAGAATACAATAAGAATGCTTTTTCTGAATCAAAATAAAATGTTCGATGATTCAAGATTTTTCATTCATACTGACATGATTTTCTGAACTATATTTCAACCTGAGATAATTCAACTTTCGATGATTTCTCAAATACAATGACGTTAATGATTTTGATGTCGTTTTACGATGTCGAAAAAGTTTTTGTGAACGTCTACAACAATTTCTGTAAACTGTGAAAATTCATAAAAATTGTTCCTATTCCTAGAAACTCTTGAGAATATAATAAGAAGTCTTTTTCTCAATTAAATTCTGAATTCTTCCTGAATTTTTGATAATCAAAGATACTAAATAGAAATTTATGTCGTTTTCAGTGCAAGAACAGTTTCGGGTCACGAAGCAGCGCGTTTGGGCAGTCAGTTGGCAGCGAGTCAACGCCAAAGAAGAGAACGCGAATGCAGCGTGATCTACGAACCAAGAGCGAGAAGTTACGACCACCAAAGACAGGAAAAATCGGAAAAATGTGAGTAGTCGAAGCGGAAAATTCTCCGTGCATGCGTTTTCTCGCGTGTGTTGTGAGTTGAAATGTGGACGACTCTAGGTTTTTTATTTCGTTCTCTTTGCCGACGGTTTCGTTTTTCCTTTTCGGGATGGAAAATGACGATTTTTTCGTGAATGACGCGTCTTGTCTTTTCGTGTCTTTCTTTGTAGCTGCAGACAAGCTGCAGTATCAGAGCTTGGACGCGGTCAACAACGAAGGTATGTCACTTGGAAAGTTTAAGCTTGGATACTTTTCGCGGTTTTCGAGTATCTTGATGGTTTTGTGGGATGTCTGACAAGAAACATTTATTCACGTAAAAAACACATTCAGTCGAGTTATGCCGAAAATTCCTGGTGATACAATTAAAAAAAGTTAGACACCCCAAATTTCAGTCACCACAAACGAGCTTGTACATTATTATACAACCAAGACTTTCCCTCCAAAAGCACCGCAAGTTTTTCGAATTCTTTTTCGAACCTTCACGGAGAAAACAGTATGGTTGCCTCAACCATATAAATAGTAACATCTGCGCAAACTACATATGTGGTTTGTACAGTCATAGATATGGTCGTACCAACCATAGATATGGTTGTATAAACTATATTTAACCACATCTGTGGTTTGTACTGTAACCATATGTGTAGTTTTTACAACCATATATATGGTCGTACCAACCATAGATATGGCTGTACAAAATATATCTAACTTCATCTGTGATTTGTACCACTAGACATGATGCGCGCCTGCATTTTACGATTATAATTTCTTCGAATAATTCCTGTACATGCTATTACAAATATCAATGGGTATTTTATACTTAATATATGGATTTCTGACAATTCTTATTAACTTCCATCTATTTCCATGAATTTTCATCGATTCTCATAAATTCTCATCAATTCCCACTGATTCCTATAAATTCACATAGATCCTTATGAATTCCCATCAATTACTATTGATTTCCATTTATTCCTATCAATATCTACTATCAACTCTCGATTCCTATGGATTTCTACCAATCATTATTTATTTTTATTTATTCCCATCAAGTTTCATCAGTTGCCAGCAAATTTCATCGATTCATATTGATTTTAATAAACTCCAATCGATTCCCATCAATTTCCAAGAATTCCTATAAATTCCCATCCATCATGCACTATTAATATCCATCCTTTATTTTCCATTCATTTCTATCGGTTCCATCGTTTCCTATGAATTCATATGAATTTCCATCAATCACTATCGATTTCCATTTATTCTCGACGATTTCTATGGATTCCCACCAATTCCCATAAATTCCTATCAACTAATATCGATTTAACCATTCATTGCCATTAATTTCTATTAATTCCCATTTATTCTTATGAATTCCTATCGATTCCCATGAATTCTCATTAACTATCTACTATTTTTTCCATTCATTCCTATCAATTTTTATCGATTCCTACCAATTCCCATAGATTTCCATGAATTCCTACGAATTCTAATCAATTTCGATTACTATGAATTCATATAAACATAAATTCTTATTGATTTACGTTCATTCCTATCAATTTCTATTGATTCTGATCAATTCCCATTAACTTTAATCGATTCCTATGCATTCCCATCAATTGCTATTGATTTCCATTTATTCTTGTCGATTATTCTATTCCCATCTATTCTCATCAAGAACCCTCATGAATATTCATATCAATTTCTATTGATTTCTGTTCATTTCTCTCAATTTCCATCAACTCCCATCGATCCCTATTAATCACAATCGATTCCAATTTATTCCAATTTTCATGAATTCCTATAAATTCCTATCAAGTATTACTATTGATTTCCATTCTCTCCCATAATTTCTTTATCAATTCCCATCAATTTCTATCAATTTATGAAAATTCCCATCAATTTCCATCAACTCTTATGAATTTCTATGAATTCCGATCAATCACTATATCGATTTTTATTTATTTTCATCGATTTATAACAATTTCCATCAATTCCCATGAATTCTTATCAATTACTATGGACATTCCTGACTATTTCCATCAATTTGTATCAATTCCCATGTATCCTTATGAATTCTAACCAATCACTGTTCATTTTCATCAATTTCTATCAGTTTCCATTAATTAAAATCAATTCCGGAAAAAATGATGATTTTGACAAAATTCAAAACTCGCGCGCAACTCACGAACTGTCAAAACCATCGCATTGAAGTGAGCGTATTACACGATTTCGATAGATTATCGATTACCATTCGATACGCGTGGCATGCTTCAGATGTTTCATCACTTTTTTCTCTAGGGATAACCATACCTGTGATTTGTACCATAACCATACCTGTGGTTTGTACAACCATAGATACGGTCGTACCAATCATAAGTATGGTCGAACCAACCATATATATGGTCGTACCAATCATAGATATGGTCGTACCAACCATATATATGGTTGTAAAAACCACAGTTATAGTTGGCGCAAATGTTACTATTTATATGGTTGAGGCAACCATACAATTTTTTTTCCATGTTAAACAACGCAATTGTATGTATTCTGCACAGCCTCGTAGTTGAATTCATGTTTTCTTATGTACGATACCGATACGATAAAAACACCATCGAACTTTATTTCAACAATCGAACATTTAATTAGCTTCCAAGCGGATGACTTATGGAAATTTCTCCTTCCGTGAAAATCGACGAGGTGAAAGATCAGTGGCGTGGTGAAAATGGAATTTTTACCGGGATTTTACTGTGTTTCGCCCCTCCCCCCCTCTTTCCCTCTTCTGGAAATTTAATTTACAAAATGAGTAGATTTGGAGAATATAAATATTGTAAAATTATGGAAATTTGGAATTTTTGACTTTGAAGATGAAAACATTTGAGTTTTGAAAGTTTGAAGTTTGTGAGATCAAAAAGATTGAGAAGATTGAAAAATCAAAAATTACGAAAATTTGGAAGTTTTGACTTTAAAGATGAATAATTTAATTGTGGTTTTAAAATTGAAATTATAAGAATTTTAAAAGTTTGGCGTTTGAAACATGGAAAAATAAAAATCTTGAAAGATCGAAAATTACGAAAATTTAGAATTTTGACCTTGAAGATGAATAATTTCGAATTGTAAAAGTTTGACGTTCGAATCAGAATCTCGCGTGCTCGAAAGTTACGAAAATTAGAAGTTTTTGACATCAAAAATGGAAGTATTCGATTCAGCGTAGTTTGAAGTTTGAAACATCGAAAAATCGAGATCTTGAGTACTGAAAATTACGAAAATTTTAAAATTTGGACTTTTCAACTAAATTTGAAATTTGAAGGTTTGACGTTTGAAACATCGTAAAATCAAAATCTCATGTGCTCGGAAATAACGAAAATCAAATATTATTGACTTTAAAAATATAAACCCTCGAATTTTGAAAACTTCTGACGTTCAAGAGATTGAACATTAAAATCTTGAGAGATCGAAAATTAAGAAAATATGGAATTTTCAACTTCAAAAATAAAAACACGAATTTCGAAAGTTTGACAATTCAAAATAATTTTCTGATTTAAATTCAAAGATTTCAAACTATGGAAGAAAAAACGAAAATCCTCGAAAAATCGTCAAATTACATCGTCTCATAGAAAATTTCAACTGTATGAAAAAATCCAGAATGTCAAGATTTCGATAGAAGAAAAATAATTATCATGAATTTCAGCATTATAATACGAAAATTCCAAAATGAGTCATTTTGAAACTTACGTCTTGAAAAGTAAAAAAGTCCAAGATTCGTTTTCTGTTCCCAAGTTTTCCGCCCTAAGAAATTCCCCCCTGTCCCTCGTGGTCACCACGCCACTGCAAAAGATTTATATAAAAAAATTGATGGGAAAAAAACGAGGTTTTTCCAGTGTTGAAATAATTGAAATTGCTTTTTGTCTCGAGAGATTTTCCTTGTAGAGCCCAACGAAGCAACCGTTTGTGTGAGGATTCAGTTTGTTTGGAATAACTCGTTGCTCTGCGATAGTTGTGCGCGTGGAAGCCAACTAATCAGCGCTGGCGACTGTTTGAACCACAAAAATACAAATCCAAAAAACGTGATTCATCCAGCCGTCGACATTCCCAAAATTTCCTCACTCTTCCCACATAAATTTTCATTTCCTCGAAAACTAGACTCATTTTGGAAAGGGAAGATATCTTCAAAATGACTTTAAAGCTGAAATGATGAATTATTTTCTACCGAATGAGAAGGTCTGAGGGCGAAGCCCCTCGTCAGGGGTATGTGGGCGAAGCCCCCCATCAGGGGTCTGAGGGCGAAGCCCACCGTCAAGGGTTTAGCAGCGAAGTCCTCCGTTAAGGGTCTAGGGGCGAAGCCCCCCGTCAGGGGTCTGAGGGTGGAGCCCCTCCCATTATCATAAAACAGAATTTTTTTAAAGAAAAAAAATATCAATCGTGTCGAGGGGATGAGTAATTTGCATTTATATTTAAGGTTTTAAACTCATTTTGAACATTTTTGTAAAATTTTCCAAATATGATTATTTCATCGACCTCCCCAAAATTTCCTCACTCTTCCAACATAAAGTTTAATTTCCTCGAAAATTAGACTCATTTTGGAAAGGAAAAATATCTTCAAAATGATTTCGAAGCTGAAATGAATTTATTCGCTACTTAATGAGGGTGCATGGGGCGAAGCCCCCCGTTAGGGGTCTAAGGGTGAAGCCCCCTGTCAGGGGTCTAGGAGCGAAGTCCCCCATCAGGGGTTTTAGAGCGAAGCCCCCTGTCATGGGTCTGGGGGCGGAGCCCCTCCCATTATAAAACTGAATTTTCTAAAAGAAAAAAAATTTTTATCGATTTTCTTTTTTTGTTTGTGTTTTTTTTTTTCTTTTTTTTTTCTTTTTGTTTTTTTTTTTTTTTTTTTTTTTTTTTTTTTTTTTTTTTTTCTTCTTTTTTTTTTTTTTTTTTTTTTTTTTTTTTTTTTTTTTTTTTTTTTTTTCTTTCAAGTCGTATTTGAAAACCTTCGACTGTCCATTTTTCAATGGTGTCGGTAATTTTGGAAAGGGAATGGCTGTTGCATGGCTGACGAATTTATAATTCTGGATTCCTTTAACACTTTGCCTTCGGGTTTTATATTTCCTCGGTATTAATATTTGGTTTTTCGACTAACTCTGGTTTCGAAGTTCAGTTGCAAGAGTTTTTTGTGTTCTGGTTGCAGGTTTTTGTATTGCAAGGTGAACACACGATGTATGAAGTTTTTTTGGGGGGGGATCGGTGGTATTTTCGTGTGTTTGCCTTGGAATTTTGAGAAAAGTTTTTCGTTCGAGGCAGTAATAGGGAGTTTTTACGGAAATTGTGAACGTTCCGTAAATAATTGTTTCATTGTTTTAGGAATTCATAGCTGTTAGAATTGTATGATTTATGAAATTTTTAGATTTAGTTTCCATTTGGAATGAAATTTTAGAAAACACTGGGCTGTAAGAAGAAAAAGAAAACCTGGCAGCATCGAAAAAACCGATCTCAGAAACGCCTGAATCTCGAAAAATCGAGATAAAAGAAACGGTGGGATCCGAGTTGAGCAGAAAACAGGGAACAGGTAAAAACGGAGGTGTCGGTCGAACTCGACCCCCTCGGTGGGTTCGACTCGCCGGAAAAATGATTAATGATAGGATGAAGTTTAAAAATCTTAGAATTTCGTTT
>JAPYZK010001408.1:0-18083 GCA_030522785.1 Platygaster equestris | reverse complement strand
TACATCTCTTGATTTCAAAAATTAGGACACTTCTAAGTAGTCTCTGAAACTTCATAATTCTTTATAATTTCCACAATTCTCGAAATTCCTATAACTCAAAAAATTCTAAAACTGACTAACTTCAAGACTGAAAAATTCTTCGACATTCATAAAAACTTCAACAAATTTCTTCGAATTTCGCAAATAATTTTAAATTTTCTAAATTCACGAAACTTCCGCAACTTAAAAAATGTATCATTCGTAAATATTCCGCAAATCCCAAAAATTTCGAATCTTAAAAAGTTCCGAAACCTCAGAAACCTCATCAAGAATCCAAATACTTTTCCAGTATGAAAACCAAATTCCCTCAAAATTCCACTCTTTTTCAGGGCGTACTATTTTCCCGAACAATTTCAGATTTTCCAGGTTACAGGCGCGCAACAGCTCCCAAGTATTATCACAAAAAAATACTTCACAGAATATCACCGAATCAATCATGAAAATCATCACCACAACCCAAAATTCTCACAATTTCTCATATCTCACGTCAAAGTACCTAATAAACCTAAATTCATTTCCAGGTCAACTCAGTCCGCCTCTCAACTCTTCCAGTGTTCAATTGGACATTTTAAATTACGAAACGAAACGGGCGATTGAGATCCTCGATAATGCCAATTTCGCCAGGCAAAATAAGCGGAGCGTCCAATTCGCAGTGGTCCTCAAATTCAAGCGAGAAGCTACGCAGAATCCACCCTCTGTATCACCATCAAATACCCAGCTCTTATCCGAGTAACGGCCCCCCATAAAAGCCTACCCTACGTATTTCCGGCCATATGCATTCTTTTATAAACCCCATGGCCAGCCCTCCTCAAACACTCGCTTCGTCATAATTGTGCATAAAAAAGCCATGGAAGCGTAAACTTGATAAATTGGCGAAAATTGAATTTCGGGACATAATTTTGGATAACCGTCAACCCTCTTCGCCTAATAAAAAGGGCGAAAGCACTGAAGATCCAAAAGCATCAGTTACGTAAAAAACACGAGGAATTTTTCTGCGAAAGCCAAAATCCATCCATTTTTGAAGTCGCAGATGAAAGCAGGAGACTGAAAAAGTGTTGGAAAGATGTTACACAATGTGGAGCGGTCGAACACCCTGTTTCAGCTATTTTTTCAGCCTTGACAGGAGAGAAGACCCAGTCTCTTTCGCTTTAATTAATGGCTAAACATAGAGCCGGGATCCGCTTGCCCGCAATTATTCCGGGGGTTGTTCGTCGGATATGAGAAAGAGAATAAAGGGCGGCATCACTGACCCACCGAAGCCGACGCACCCCTACAGTCGGAAATTGTCAACTGGAAGTTCGGGTACCCAGTGACATTTCGTGGACACTCGTAGTGTCCGGTACAATTATACGTATGTGTAGTAATTAAGAATTACGACGTGTGGGGGTGAACACTCGATCATCAGTCAGTATCCACCTCCAGCATAATGACTGATCCCTGATGGAAAAAGAGTGACTTGTCGCTGCACAGCGGCCTCACGGTCATTGCAGAGTCATAATTATTTGTATACACCTCAATGCAATAAACGGTCCTTTATTGGCCTGCTCGGACCCGAAAAACCTCTTTTATTGCCTTCAGTGTATAAAGTATCGTACGTTCCAAAGGGCAAATAGCTATCTGTTTATCTAGGAGCTCCAAGTAGACATTTCGAGTTTCAAGTTCGATGTTACAATTTTAAATTCTAAGTTTGATGTTCAAGTTCAAAGTTTCAAGTTTGGTGATTAAATTCGAATTTACAAGATTGATTTCTAAATTTAAAGTAGATAGTTTGAGGTTTACAATTTTCCAAAATAAACTCCGCTTAATCCAGAATGAACCCTAGTAAACTCAGTAGTGTTGACAAAAAATATCAATATGATGTACATTAAGATTTTGAAAACAACCCCGACATATTTTTCTGGATCCGCCCCTGTGTTAAGAAATCCGTATCCACCTTTTCCTGATGCTTGCATACTCAAAATTATTTTTCAAATAAATGTTTGCATCACCTCCTTTCTTCATGATAAAATGCACGAGCTGATCAATGTGAACAATACTCGTATCAAGGGGTCGTAAACTCCGGTTCACCCCTTTATCTCGGAGAGAACATTGGAGATTCACTTGTAATGTGCAACTACAGCAGTAAAACTGGAGCGTAAATATCATTTAATTTAGCAAAATGGCGCATCGTTTGCATCCCCAAGACTTGGCCGCCCTTAACGCGAAGGGGTGACACGAAGTGCAAAGTTGTGTACCGATCGACCGCGTCTGGCAATCGACGACATTGCGGCCCCATGCAACCCTCGTTCGCGCGGGTTATTAGCAGTGCGTTGCTTAGCCGCGGAACGATCGCAAGGTCCTGACATTGCCGCTCCACCGCTACGATTTATCTTTATAATGGGCTCTTCACTCAACTCAGCCAACGTCCGTTCCTTCCAGAAACAAAAAAGCGGTCTCCGCCATTCGTTTACGATGTTTTTCAGAGCGTGTTCTAGATTTCGTAGGGATTTCCATCAACTTACCTTAGTTGTTTGCCTCAGTCAGAAGGTATCTGAGAAAAAAGGGTTCGGATATTTGAGAAAATTTTCTGTGTGGTGACTGTAATGGACTGAGCCCGTGTCAAGACGTAGGTTTGTCCACTACATAGTAAATATTTGCAGGGATCTGGATAACAATAAATTGGAGTTTGCTCCAAATGACGACATATTTAATAATATTTGATACAATAGTTCTCTAAAACGATAGCTGAAGACTGGCAACCAGCTACGGACAATCAAAGACTGACTTCTATAACGGACAGTGGAATACTGACAACTATAGCGGACAGTGGAAGACTGACGACTAGCTCTTAGTTGAGGTCGCTTTTATATTCGGCGCGAGGCGGCGAAATAGTATATTGTGCGACTAGTGGGAGAAAGAGGAGATTCCACTCGCATGTTGCTGCACTCAAGGAATCTCCTCTTTCGACCAATAGTCGCACACAATATTTTATTCAACAAATACGAGAAATATGTGATTTCGTGGCCCTGCTGAGAGGGGAGGAAATAATGGGTCACTTGATTGATTGACACAACGATCGCCCTCAGAGTTTCAATAAAATACTGGTTGTATCAGTATTTTATTAAAGAAATTGTGTGAGAGCGATAGGCTGGGGAAAAATACAATCATATTTGCGAGATTTGAAGATAAAGTTCCAGAAATGATTACCAATAAATGCAGAAAAAAAGAAAATTAAATGTCCTCACAGTCAAAAAGTCGTGTATTTCTGTCCTCATTCACAACAAAATATAAAACGTCCCGCGAACATAACTTAATCCCCCATAAAACGCTCCGTACACAACGCGCAATAACCCTAATTCCAAACACACCGCGATTCAGCGAAATTGAAAACTTCCATCGAGCGAAATCTGATAAGGAAATCGAGTTGACGGGAGACGAGGGGAGGAAGATAGTTACACGGGCTTATTAAAACAATAGCGCTTTTGTTCATTTCTGAAGCATTCACGTGGAGCGGAAAACTAAAGGGTGCGTTGATTAAAAAAAGGGGGACGCAGCATTCCCTGATTCTTGAACATTACAAAAGCCGTAGGAATTAATTAAGGGAGAAAATGCGAAATTCCACTATACTCGCGCGTTTTCTTAACATGACTCAGCAGTTGGGTAGCTCGTTCTCTTTATGAAATTCATTCCCATTGAATCGGTAAATCTCTCGGTTTCTTTCGGTAATTTTTTCGTCCCGGCTTTTTTGGCAAGTGGACAAATCGTCGGGAGGACGAGCCGCGGTGAAAATCCGAGCGATAAATCAACACCTCGGCTACCGGCGAGGTACCGGGAGTGAATTCGAAGGCGTCAAAGATGAATGATACCGCGGGAGGAGAAACTATATACCCTTCGGAGTCTTGGAATGGCGCCGCGGCGTCGCGCGTCCCGGCGTCGATCGCGAGCGATACCAACACAGTTTGCGGGTCCCGAGGATTTGGCGACAGATTCTTGATGGGATAGCTTTTTTCATTCGCGGGGGTCGTTCTTTGTTTACTCGGAAAACACTGCAAGACATCGATTCTCGTCTCAAGGTCTTTCAGTATTGATATTGCGGGCAATTTTTTATGTCAGTGTTTTTGCTGACATAAAGGGAGGAGGGAGGAGGGAGGAGGAGGGGAGGAAGTAGAACATGTCCTGGTTTTTCGTTCGTACTATCTGGACACCCTACAGTAGGACGTTTTCAAAAAATGTCAACAACGTACCAAAAGTTGGCAAATTTCCCAAAATTTACAAGCTTTTTCAAAAAACGAAATAAAATCAGACAAAATTTGGATCAAACTGTCGTTAACCAAAAATCCATTTCATTTTTCTCCATCTTCTCGAACTAAAATAAATGAAAAAATAAATAAATCTTCATCTCCATTCAAAATAATTCCCCCTCAAAATCTTTTCTTCCTCGTACATGTTCTCAAGAAAATAAAAATTCCTCCCCCCCCCCCTTCCTCGTAACCCTACAATCAAACCAAGGACAAAAAAAACCCACAACCCAACCTTTTGCGCTCCATAAATCCCCACATCCAACCTCCCTCCAGCCTAACTCCTCTTCGAACCTTATCCTCAAATGAATAACCACAATCACCCCGCATTTTTCCCATACAGAAAGACCTCCAAATTGAACTTAATTACTCCACCCTACAAGAGTGAATAAAAAGTGCTCTCACCCCCCAAAGACGCAAAAAGCAATTAACGGCCGTGGAAGCCATGAAAAAGATTACGACCGCACAAAGAAGAATCCAAAAACAATCTTTTCCGGGACGAGCAGAAAATGTTCATTTCGACATTCGTCGCCCGAGAAACGACGACTGTTTGCTTATGAATCGTCACAAAAGCGCCTTTTTTGCGCGGTTTTCATTATTTTCGTTATCTCGGTGTGTCTTTTTATTTCCATCCCGCCGGGTCTGAAAGGGTTGGAAAAACACGCGGAATCGCCCTCCGCAAAAAGGACGAGAGGAAACGTTGCGCACAAAGCCGCTTAATGGATTTCGATTCCTCCGCTTTAACGCTTTATGAAGATATTCGGCGACCCTGTATAATCGAGTGAAACTCGTTGCGCGAATAACGATACCTTTCCTCGCTACAGAGCGTTACTCGCTTTCGTTAATATTCGGATTGTTATGTTTGTAATCTCGTTTTTTACCTTTGCCCGTAAAACGGAGGGTATCGTGCGTTATTAAATACTTTCGGAACGAAGAAGGACGAGGAGGGCATTAAAAAAGTTGCTGTGTTCCTTTTATGGGCGAGATTGTATTTAAAATATTGTTCGGAATTGCTGGGCTGGGGTGTTTGGAAGGAGGGGGGGAGGGGGGTACGGTATTGTTTTATTGGGTTATTGTAGTTGGATTTTGAGGGTTTTCGTCGGGGAGTTCGTAACTATATATTGTTGATATTGAAATTGAGCATGGTTAGTTTGAATATCGACTAGAATTTCAACAGAAGTGATTGAAAAGTTCGTAGATTTTAGGTCGTTGGAAAAATTATCGTAATTTTCGGTGTTTTTGGTATGGGGGGGAGGGGGGTGTATGGGGTTATTTTATTGGCTTATCGTAGTCGGATTCCAAGGGTTTTTATGGGAGATTCCGTAACAATGTCTATGGTTAGTTTGAATATCGACCAGAATTTTAATGGCAGCGGGGACGAATGTAGAGGGGGTTCTAGGGGTTGATACTTCTGCCGAAATTCAGAAAAAGTCGATTATTTTCGTGAATAGAGCAAGTAAAAATTCAAATATTGAATAAATATGTGCTTTCACATCTTAAAGATTCAATATATTCAACTTAAATTATTATGTAGAATAATAGGTATTGAAGTGAATTTCTAAAATTAAAAACTTTGAAATGATAATTTCCAACAAATATATTACAATAAAAATTATTAAATTGACGAATTAAAAAAATTGTGATGCAGACAAAATCAAGACTGTATTTGAAATTCTGAAAAATTTGGAATTACAAACTTATTTAGAATTTGAGTCACTCATGAATTTTCAATATAACTTTTAATCAAAATATTGTAAAAATTGTGATATGGACGAATTAAGACAATTTATTGCATTTTCAGGTGTGTTGCATTCGATACTGAAAATTGTAAAATAACGATTCTGGCACACAAAACTTGTAATTATAATGAATATGGATAATTTTGTAAATAATATGAATAATAATGAAAATCAAAAATTGTATAATTCGAAATTTCAGTCCTCAAAATATCCGACTCCAAAGTTCCACTAATTCAATATAAATCAGCTAAGCTTAACGAAATCTAGAATTCAAAATTTAATTGAGTACAGAAAATAACGAACATTCATAACGTAGAAATCACGCAACTCTAAAATGCGAAAATCGCAAGATTCCGAACTTTTTGAAATCAAAAAATGTTCCAACCGACAGAATAGGGGATTTGCCCTGTTAAAACTAGAAATCTGACGGTTCAAAGTTTTGAAATTTCAACAATATCAAACACATCTTTGAAAACCCCTCCCGAAAATTTGACCTACGTTCACCCCCGAATGAAAGTAATTAAAAATGTCATAGATATAAAGTTTGATAAGTAAATTTTGTCGAAATCACTTGAAATTCAGTTCTGAAGGCCGAACAAAGGTTCGAATTCTTACACAAGAGACTCTAACCCAAGTTTCGGAAAGCGCTGAAACTTGCGCTTTGCAAAGTACACAGGCGACATGCAAGATCGTCCATTGAGGGAACGTGATCGGCGCACAAGTTTCGCTACTGCAACAGTCCATTTTTTTTAGTGCCTCTGGCGTTCGAGACTTGAGGGACTTCATGGGACTTGTAAAGAGTTTATGAGACTTGCGTTAGGGAACGTCAATAAAATAGGCAGTTTTTAAATTGTTCCCCCCCCCCTCCCCCAAAAAGCTCTTAACTTGGTCGCGCGCGTTGCTGTCAAAATGCGCGCACTTCGGCGTCCCCGAAAAAAACGTCGGCAATTTGCCAAAACGTCGGCGCAATGGTTTTCAAGTGCACGCGCAGGTCCTCGAGGGCGGCCAGATGGATACCTCGCGGCCAAGTAGGATGTAAATTGCCAGCTCGCACATTAGTCACCATCACTCGCAGCCCTCAACTTTGTTCCGAGACTCCTCCTCCACTTTCGCGGCGTTCCATCTTCAACTTTACGCTTCTTCGGGAGAATGAAAGAGTTTCTTATCTCGTCGAGAAAACCGGCAAGATTTTCACGAGGGGGGACGTTTTTTTTGTAGGATCAGAATGATGGGGAAATTGTGACACGATTTGGTAGTTGATAATGGAGTATCCAAAGTTTCTCGAGATATTATTGAAAATCTTCGAAGAGACTGAATTTTCAATTTTGGAAGATGACGTATTTTGTACTTAGATTTTTTTAGAGGAAAAGATATTTTTCTTCCAGAAATGGAAATTGTACGTCGACGACGATAAATTGGAGGTAACACTGAAAAATACCTCCGAGTTACATGTGTTGGACTTATTAAAACCGCAGGCAATTACAAAAGCGAGCAATTTCACCGCTGCTCCCGATAAAATGCGACATTAATTTCGCGAAACTCGACGTCGAGCCAAATGGCAGAACTTGGCTGTTTGCAGCAAACAGGATGTTAATTAACCGACGATTTGAAGATGAAAAATCCCTTTGTTGGGAAGTTTGGGCGAGATTTTATCGGGGCTTTTCCGGAAAATGTTCTACCCCTCCAACTATCGGATATTTCTATGCTCTTGTGAGCAGTGGCGGATGTAGGGATCAATGTTGGAGGGGGGGAGGGGGGCTTTAGTTTGTGGACGAAATTTTGGCAAAAGCGAATAACGATCATTTATTGGTATATGATATAGGAAAGTCTTCATTCACGAAGTTTACATTTCAGAGTTGGAAACTTTCTGTTATAGCGAGGTTGAAAATTTTTTATTTGGTTTAAATAAATTAACTTGATGATTAAAATTTGATACAAGAATGAGAAAGTTTTTGAATCATGATTTCGAAAAAGTTTATTTTTGTAATTTTCGAAGTCTTGGAAATTTTCGAAGTTTCAAAATTTTGAAGTTTAGAAATCTATAAGTCTGTAAATATGGAAAACTTTCAGATTTCTAAGCTTGGAAATGTTAAATGTTTATGATCAAATGCAGAAATTCGATCAAGAGATAGGATTTACCATTTTTTTGAGTGTGAAATTTTATAGTTTGATATCATTCATGTTTATATTTCCTTATTTCAGTATTTTTAATTTATGGATTACAATTTTGCAATGTATCAACTCACTACTTTTACAACTTTATTAAGTGTAATTTTATATGAAAGGAAAAAAGTTCAAGAAATCACATATATTCGAATTTTAGAATTTGTGTAGTTCAGAATCTCCGAAATTCTGCAAGTTTTAATTTTTGACTTTTGATTTCTGAAATTTGAAGATCCAAAAGATTTTGCTAACGTCCATTGCCAGAATCAGGAAATTAAAACTTCGAAATCATTTGCTAGGAAAAAGAAATTTCACGAAATTTGGAGCTCGAATTTTGGAACTGAGAAAATCCATAATGTTGACAAATTTAATATTTCGTTATGTTAGAATTCAAATTTCGGAAATTTCAAAATTTAACAGATTCGAAGTTTAGAAACTTTTAAATACTTACTCAAAGACTATAAAATTTGAAAAATATTGGGATTTGAAATTATATCCCCATTTTGCGGATTCGAATCCCCGAAAATTCCATTCTTCAATGTTAGTACCTCCAAATCCAAAATTTTTCATGTTAAAAACATTTAAATTGTAGCAAATTCAAAGTAATTCCTCCAAAACAATGGAATTCTGTGAATTTTCAAATTAAAAAAAAGTAATCTCGAGAATTGAAGATACTTAAAATGTTGTTTAAAACGTAAAATTTAATAATTACGTTTTCATTTCTAAAATATCAAGATGAACACATTTAAAATTCTGCAACATTTAAGTATTTTTGCGAACACAATATTTTGAATTCATGATTGTCATTCGGAAAATCGAAATTTCCAAACTTTCATTCCTCAATGTTAGAGATTTAGTTCCGAAATTTCGAAGGTAGTACAAATTCAACATTTTAAAACTTTCGAATACATTATAATATAACAATGAAATATGAAAGATTCATGACTGCAGATGGCCAGTTTTAAGAATCCGAAATCCAAAAAATTGAATTTTCCATCAAAATACGCTGCTCTCTCTCAGAATTTTAGACTGTCGGGTATTTTTTTTTGGGGCGGGGGGGGGGGGGGCTCTAGCCTCTTACCCTCGCCCCTGGATCCGCCACTGCTCTTTAGGAATGGAATGTGTGCATCAACACTTTTTTATAAAATTCAAGCTCTCCTGAAATACCACTTTACGAAAATAAAGTGATTGTGTAATGGTTCGAATCTTGTCATTGACGAATAGCTGACATTTGCATGCAAGTGCGATTTATCTCGACTGTCCCGGCAAGTGAATCCGGGAATTACTACGAAGAAAAGAAAAAGTACTCTCCCATCAGTCATTCGTTTCCTTGGGAATCACCCACCTAGAACTTGGCGTGCTTCCGGGGAGAATCTGTGCAGAAAGAAAAGAGAACCGCCTCGATTCGGTTTGGAACTTTGATTACCGGATCATTAAGGGCGATAGCGTGTTTCCTTCGTCAGGAACAATGGGATTGCTTCATTCTTTTCGCAACAGCTTTCGCGAGGCTTGAGAAATTTTGTAGGTCGAGTTGAGTTGAGGTGAAATATCGGGTGGAATTTGATTTTGTAAAGTATTGGTTCAATTTGATGAGCGAAGGGAAAAATCTGAAACGTTTGGATGATGTTTCACGTTCGAAATTGTGTAAATTTTTGGAAATTCATATTTTCCGACAACTTCAAGTAGGATTATTGTTTAGCTGACCCCCCTTCCCCCTCCCGCCCCAAAATACTGTGTCATTAATACTTAAAACTGGCAAATTTTCAGGAATTCTACAAAACCGAGAAATTTTTTCGAATTCTTTAAACTTCAAAATTCCAAAATCTCTTGAATTTCAGAATTTTCAATACGTTCGAAACTTCAGTAAGTTTGAAAATTTTATGAACCTGAACAAAACTTCGGAATTCTTAAAATCCCTGGAAATCGAAAATTTTCGAACCTATTGAAACTTTGAAATTTTCCAAAACTCGAAAAAACTACAACCTTCAATACTGCTAAGGCTTCAAAACTCGGAGAACTATGAAATTCTAAAACTATATGACTTCCAAAATCCTGAAACACAAAACTTCGAAATTTGAAAAAAATTTTTAAACCTCCAGAGCTTAAAATCTTGCAAAATTCCTGGATTTCGAACACTTCAAACTTCTAAATTCGCGAATTTCGTTAAGAAATTGATGAAAATTGTGTGTGTGGCAAAGGAAATGTATTTTCTTTCGAACTCATGAGTTTGCCCCTCCCTGATAAAAGACTTGACTACGCCCTTGATCCTTTTAATTCGATTTGAATTCTAAAATTTCAAAATTCTCACGACTGCAAAATTTTAAACTTCGATGAATCCAGAAATTTGCGGAGATTCTTTGAATTTCTCAAAAACTTGGAAATTCCGAAACTTTCAAAATGATCAACACTTCTGAAACTTCAAAAATTATTCAAACTTCAAAACGGCATTACTTTCAGAATCACTAAGGCTCAAAAACTTTAGAGTTTATAATATTTCGAAACTTCATGACTTTTAAACTCCCGAATCACAAAACTTCGAGATTTTGAAATGCCCAAAATCTTCGGAGCTTGAAGTGTTGCAAAATTTTCAAATTTCCAACAATTTACAACTCCAAAATTTGAAAATTCCAAGAAGAAATTTATAAAAATTTTGTACGTGGAAAAAAAAAGTTTGCCCCTCCCTGATGAAAAACTTGGCAACACCCTTGATTTTAACCTTTTCAATTCGATTCGAGTTCAAAAAATTTCAAAGTCATACGACTTTAAACTTGAAAATTCAGAATTGGTCGTATTGATAATTTACTGTAATCCCAATTAATATCGATATCGAATACAAATTTTTCAAAATTGATTCTCCCTAAACGTTCGTAGTGTTTAAGAATTTCTACAGGGCGCTTTCGATTTTCCAAAATTTATATCTAATCCAAAATTTTGGTAAATTTGATATAAACATAATCATCTAAAAATACATCCCCCCCCTTCTTAACTACGTATATGAAAATTTCCTACTCCCCTGCATTTCCACCCCGGATTCCTCCAATTTAAAAATCCAAAACCCATAAGAAACTTCTACGTATGAACGAGTTATAGAAGCTTCCATAAATAATGTCACAGTTTTCTAGCTTTTTCTCGAACCATATCCCCTCACCCTTCTGTCACGATGTGTCACAAATTCGCGGACTCTCCCTTCCCCTATCGTGTCACGTCACAATGTAAAATTAAAAAAAAGACAATATGGTAATTGTTTTTGCTTATTCAACTTAATTTGATGACTCGAGAAAATCAACATCAAAGAGGTTTTTTTTACCACCTTCCAGTTTTTCTCAAAGTAGGTGACATACTAAAAAAAATGCTGTAACAATTCAAGTTTTGAAAATCCAGTTAAATCCCACAGTTCTACAGAATTTCTAAAGCCCATAGAATTCAAAATTCTACTTAATTCACAAGTTTCAAGAATTCGGATTTAGTTATTACTTGTAGTTTGTCGAAAATCCCTAAATTTTCATATTAAATTCAGAAATCTCAGAAAATCCCATCAAATAAGGGATTTTATAGAATTTCGTAGAATGTTTAAAAATTTTTTACAAATTTAGTAGAATTATTAATTCCACAAAATTTTGCAACGTAAAAATTTGTGACGTCTCATTATCGAGAACTCCCCTCTCCTTTGTCACAAACAGTCACAGGGTGACCCCCTCTCCCCTTCCTAGCACCGTGACATCATTTATGGAATCTCCCTATCCGGGTCGCAGTCTTTATCACCCTCGACACGAATACCAATTGTCCGAGAGCACAACGCTCGACGAGCTTTTATTTTTGCTCTCCATAATAACGCGACGTTACGTTCGGCCAACATCAGAAGCGTGCGACGTCGCGGTTTTGTATATTTATCGGAGCGCGCTTCGCGCTTCAGCAACTCCCGGGGGATCTCTTTGTGTCTCTTGTCGTGCTGAATGCAAATTTCTCGCCGGCCGCGACGTGCGTTACGTTACGTTGAGCTTAATGCTTTCGGGGGCGGCGCTATGGAAACGCAAGGTCACATCCGGTCGGCGTCCCGAGCGCCGAAAGCCCGGAGCGACTGGCGATGATAATAATTACCGTCTTGCCTACTGCGCTAAAACTCCATTCCGGCTATTTCACGATCGCCCTCGTTCCAGAAACTACCCTCAGCGTGAAAATATTTTCCAGATACTCTAATTTGTCGCTCGCATGATGTTCGGTCATATTTTAGGCACTCGGGGATGATTTATGGTTCGTAGAAACGTCAATGAAGGGGATGCAAAATGTTTTGTGGAAAGTATGGAATTTTTTCGATGATTCTGTGTCGATGTTGAAGGTTACAGTCGATCAAAGGCGATGATAACGAAGTTTCCCAAATTTCACAAAAATTTCCAAATGCTGCACATTTCACGAGATCGTTGAAACTTCCAAACCTTCAATGTTTCACGAAACATTGAAGGTTGTCATTTTTCGGACTGTAGAATTTTAATGAAATGTTTTGAAATTACTATAGGAGATTTCAAAAATTTGGATTTCCGAAATTCGAATTGTTGAATTTAAGGAATCTCGTAAATTGAAGATCTTCACTTGAAATTTGATATTATATAGAAATTTCAGCACCCTTTAAACGGGACATTTTGAATCCTATATTCCACATTTGTGCAAGTTCGTGATTTTGGTACTTTTCCCGACATTTCTCAACTCTTCAAATTTCTGTAAGTTGACACTTTGAATACAAAATTCAAAATTTCCATTCACAGACCCAGGAATTTCGGACATTACGAGATCAAAAAATCGAAACATCAATGACTCCCATCTTGAGAATTTCAAAATGACGAACATAATCCAGACTTCAACATTCAGAAATTTTTCCATCCCCCAAACGCTCGCAAGTATATAAATGGAAGAACCTTTTCAAGCCTGACATGATTCGATCATTATTCGTGCCTCGTACCAAGCGAACCGCCCCAAATTCAGATAAACCATATTCGGATAATGGGAACCGGCGTCCTCGTTCGGTGTAGATAAGGTTCCCATAACCATTTCTAGTGTATATTGCGCTCATCGTAGCGTGCTCCTATATATAACAGCTAATATGCCCCGATGGGCACGTGGTCATCGGGTAAGTGACGAAGGCCTGACGCGGCAACGTGTCACCTCGACTTAACTGCGATAAAGTTAATTGAATAGAGGCATCTCCACTTCGGCACGCCAAATTGTGCCCATCTCTCCGATGCCCGCGATCATTGAAAACGATTATGACACTCGGGCGTCCTTTCGCCGGCAGTATCCAGACGTGCGCGAAACGTGGGGTCCCAAATGTTATAAATTCACTTCAAGACAGTTCGAGTGATGATCGAAAAACGAGCTTAGAGGTGAAAGTGAACGATATATGGATATTAATTGAACGTAACGTAATATTATAGAGTATCGTTGGAAATCTTATAGTTTCTTGGATTATCGAAACATTCTTCGAAACTGAGTACAGCTGAAGGTCGATCGAGTAAACTTCGATAGAGTGCTCTCTAATCTACCGTAAAGATCTCGGCAGCGATAAGGCTCTGAGTTTCACAGCAGGGAGCGAATTCCAGAAGCCTGGAGAGTCATTGATGCTTCGTCATTTTTGGGTTTGGGTCCCTCGAGGATTCTACCTTATGGTGTTTCTACCCGTCGCATCTCTACTTCGATCGAGTATAATGTTTAAGAACCCCCGAGCCGAGCACTCGATCGACGTTCAGCAGTATAATTCATGATCAAATTTTGAATTTCATGACTAAATGTTGTTTTCATGCGATAAGAAGATCTATATATCATCGCAATTGACATAAATACGTGAACGAAAGATCAGGCTCGATCGGGCTCATAGTCGTGACGTCACGCGCAGCTCGGCTAACTTTAGCGCTCATCACGATCGCATTTTTCAATAATTTTCTAAAGAAACGTGGGACACTCTTCAAATGTAAAAAAAATTAATTGTGTCCAAAATGATAAGCAAAATTATTCAGAAATAAAAAAATGTATTCTGAAACGACCTTATCCCAATTTAAAAACTTCAGAATCCAAACTACCTTCCCAACAAACAATCCGAAAACCCGATGAATCAGTCCACAAAAAACATATTACACAGACAAAAAACAAAAAAATGAAAGTACGGATCGCTACGTACAAGTGCGAAGGACCTTGGGACGTCCGTCCTGACCCCAGTATTCCAACGCACCCCTGCGGGCGTGCGGCTCCCAATCCGAAACCGCGTTGTTTCCTCGAGGCCTTCCGGGCTCGTTTTTTTTTCTCCCTCACCGACATTTTTCCCATCATTCGGCTCGGTTAAAGTTAATGGAACGCGGCACCGCAATATGCGGAAAGTCGTGGTCGTTACCCATTCGAAATGGACCGAAAAGACGCGAGCGAAATTGCGCTCACTCCGATCGCGACTCCCGGAAGTGCTTTCGTTCGGGAGGAATCAAACGTCCCCGGGTCCCATGATTTATACGCGCCGAGTCGCGGGTGGATCCCGCGTCCTCCACTTCGCCGACTTTTATATTTATGGGACCTCGCGATTTCACGCCCGGGGAGCAAAAAGGAATCTCGCTGATCCGACGAAAGTCGCACCCATGAAAACGTTACGCCCTTTCATTGACTCGCAAATCTTTGTATCGGTTCATACATTTTTCGAACGTTCGTCTTCGTGTTCTTTCAACGAGGAAGAACGAGACCCGGAGGACGAACGAGTGTGGGACGTATTGGTTTGGGGCTTTGAGATTATTGTTGTTACGGAGGAATACGGGGGGGGGGGGGGGGATTGTTGAATATTTATTGGATTGACGGATTGCAACTTTTTATTTAAAGTTATGCGATTGTATGTTTGAGGTTAGGACGTGAGTTTATATTGAAGTAAATAATTAACGTTTGTAGATGATCTATGGGTATTCTGGGGGATAATGTGACTAGGAGTGGGGGGTCGGTGTTGAATTGTGGAAAATTTGAGAAAGTTTGTAAGATTATGGAAAATTTTATAAAAGTGAAGGGATCACCACAAATTCTGGGAGAGGATGAAAAATTGAATGAAATCGAGAAAAAATTTGTGAAAATTCAAGAAAGTGTAGAAAATTTTTAGAAATCTTTCAGAATTGAATAAAATGATCAAAAATTTTTGGAATTATATATTTTTCATAATTTTTCAAATTTTTCCAAATTATCCTAAATTTTTCTCCGATTTCATAGCATTTTTTATAATTTGTTATGTTTTTTTCCATTTCCTAGGATTATCGAGAATATTAAAAGTTTAACGAAATTCTGGGAAATAATAACGGATATGATGAAATTGAGAAAAATTTTTGAAAATTTGAGAAAATGTAGCAACTTTTTAAAAATCTTTCAGCATTTCATGCAATAAATAGAATAGTAAATAATGACATACTTTTCCAAATTTATTGTTTACATTCTATCGAATTTTGAAAACAAAAATATATATTTTTTTAGATTTGATCACATTTGTTATCACTTCCCGCAATTTCGTCAATTTGCTGTAATTTTTCAAAACATTCAACAATACGTAATTATCAAAATACAAAGATAAAAACGCAGAACTCCAAAAATTAAATACTTGATAAAATTAGAAAACTTGATGACCAAAAAATTGAAAGATCGTAAAAATGAAAAACCTGTACTTTCAAACCTAGGAAGTCAATCATTAAAAACTTCCGAATTACGAATACATTGCAGACATTTTTCCAAATTCCAACATCAACTCCCATAAAATGCTCATAAAGTGAAAAAGTTGAAAAACAATCATTTTGCAGCTGAAAAAAGTCCATCAGAATCAGAATGGTAATTATTTAATTATTTAATTAATCATTCAATTTAATTATTATAATTTCCGTCACTAGATTCATCAGCAAATAATTGTGATAATTCATTTTATCGATTTTTCTAGCCAATTTATACGTTTTTTTTCTCTGAGAAACACTTCGAAAACGTCTTAAAAATCAATAAAATCAATTTCCATTTCCAAATCACAACTCCCTATGTAATCCACGAATCCAAAAATCCCCTCAAATAAATCCAAAATCTCTCTCCACATCAAAAACTCCAATCCTAGTGTCAATTCCTCCCAATTATCCGACAATCCATAAAGCCATGCACAACGCTTTTTTTACCCAACGAGCTTTGCACTGCGAGAAACGCGTTCCTCGTGTTTGCTCGGAATTAGGGGGAGCAACGGGGTTTTTTGTTGACCTTCCATTCATTATGCCACCATTCAAACAATCCCGGCTCTCAGCGAAATTTCTCCTTCGCTTGCCCGCGGTTATTTTTGTCGTGATATTTTATACAGAATCGCGGACCCGAGGGCAAAACGTCAGAAACAGAGCCGTATACTTCGCATCAAGGCGTAACGTCGATGACCCATGACTCATGTAAGCTGCCCAGCGCCTTGGGCCACGTCGGACGAACATCCGGAGAACATAATAAAAAATATTGCCAAATTCACCCTCCAATACATTCATCCCCCTCCGAAAGACTTCATTTGGGTTTGTTTACCGCGATGTTTGCTTAATATCGCGAATTTTAATGAAAATTGGCAAACAATGGATGCCTTTAGATGAATATTCGATGCTTTCTTCAATTAGATTTTTGAGGTTTTAATGTTGGGAAGAGTTATTCGGGATTTTATTAGCGATATAGTCATTTTTTTCAAATGACTCGAATATTGATGAAATTTTCGCTAACTGTATAGTAAATGGTTTTGATCATTCAATGACTGTAGGCTTGTACTCACTTTGTTAATCTGCCGCTGGAGCCTGGAAATGGTAGCCCGATCACGTTGAGCCGCAACTCTCTCAGTTTGCAAAGTCTTTTCCAACTCTCTAACCCTTTCCTCCAAACTTTCCTGGAACACAAAAGACGGGGAGCTTTTGATAATTCAAATCGTGCTGTCGAGAAAAATCTTGGGGGGTGTTTTATGGACGGCAGTTATTCTTGGGGTTGGTTTTATTTCAGTGTATGAATTGGATTCATAGGCATTCAAATGGTGAACGCCATTTCTGGACATCAATTTTTTATCACTGATTTTTTTGTTTAATTATTGCTCAATTGATTGTGATTTCAACATGCAATAAGTATTATAAATACTTTATCATCACAACTTGGATGATAGTGAAATTTATTAAAATTCTGACAAATTTGAAAGATTTGATAATGTTGACCATTTCCAAAGTTGACAGTATCCCAAACATTTGAATTATTCTGGAATTCCGAAAATTTATCTATTTTCGACTGGTTCCACACGAAGAAAAAAATTTTTTCAGAAACTCGAAATTTCTGTGAGCTGGAATTTGCAGGTATGAAAAATTCACAAATTTCGATGATTCCGAGAGTTTTGGGCATTCTGAGAAATTTGGAAGTTTCGAGAATGTTGAGAATTTTCGAAGTTTAGAATTACCCTGATATTTGAATTATTCTGGAATTTCGAAAAAAAAAAATTTCTGTGAACTGAGATTTGGAGGTGTGCAAATTTGACCAATTTTGATGATTTCGAGAGTTTTGAAAACTTGGATGATAGTGAAATTTCTGGAAATGTAGAGAAATTCAGAAGTTTGAGAATGAGAAAGAATTTTCGAAGTTGAGAGTATTCCTAATATTTAAATTATTCTAGAATTTCGAAAAATGTAGGCACTTTCAACCGGTTTCACATCAAAATAAAAAATTTTATCAGAAAATCAAAACTTCTGTGAATTGGAATTTGAAGGTATGAAGAATAGACAAATTGTTATAATTTCGAGAATTTTGGAAATTCAGATGATGGTGAAATTTCTGAAAATTCTGAAAAATTTTAAAGTTTTGAGAATGTTGAGAATTTTCAAAGTTG